>JAJJMA010306851.1:0-31639 GCA_023529015.1 Papaver nudicaule | reverse complement strand
ACAGGCACCACCAATCAACTAATGAACCTCCGTTGTTATAGGATCCTACTTCCTTTCCTTGGTTGCGTTATTTATACGAACAAAATATCTGGTTTCTTCGTTCCAACAGGGTTTTGTGTCTTATGACCAAAATGCCCTTTCGCATTTTTAATAATAACCACTGCTGATTTGAGCCAGTGTTCGCGTTGGGATTGTCAATAAATCGTTGGGTCATTATATTATTGTGACGTGGTGCAAAACGGCAGAAGGCTTTTTTAGCATTTTCGTTTTTGTTCCGATCATTCTATATATGGTTGTTAATTCCGGCGAAATCATTTTTTCTAACTGACGGAGAAAAGCAAGTTGGTCCGTTGGTGTGCAGGGAAGAAAAATCTTTTCCTTGTCAGTTGTGATTCCGATGACCATTTTTCGTTTGAAGTAGTTTCCCATTTCCCCGTTTGAGGAGCATACAGGTGAGGTCAATTTTGTACTTTTAATGCAAGTACAGTGTAACAGTGGTGTTGATTTATTCCATGGTATATTCTTGACATATTACCGTTTCGAAAGGTGTGTTAGACTGAGCCGTATGCGGCCTTGTGCGTGACGATTCTTCCCATAAAATATTCCGACTAGATTACTCTTTCCGACTACTGTAGTAGTTTCTTATTATGCCAGCATTTCCAAAGAGAATATATAAGGGTCATTGATCTTTGAATTGTTTGATTTTGAACCGGACATCTGTCGTGTTAGACTCGTAATAATTGTCCCTTCGAAAGCGGAAAGGAAAAGGAGTGTGCCATCCATGCACCGGCATGTTTGACAACCATTGAAATGAACACTTACACTTCTTATTAATACTATCAAATATACTTCTAGTTTAATATGCAAACTAAAGGTAGCATAGTATAAATATGCTTCGAGGCTGAGTTTGACTATCATTCTTCTTGCTCTTTCGCTTTTGTGCACGCCTTTCTGGAATTTAGGAGGCAATAAATAGAGCAAGAGGCTGACTTAGGGTTTCCCTACCTTGACCTTACTGAAAAGCTACTACCAGCCGACAAGACCAAGATGGGGCAGGAAGGGACATAGACAAATTCCAAAGGAGGTCCCCTCTTCAACGCAAGCAACAATTTATCAAACCTTTATTCTTTATAACCGTTGGATCTCTCAACCTTAATATGCGACCGTCGGATCTCAAAAAAATACTAACCAAAATTCCGTTGTAACAATTCATTTCGACCTTTGGATTGCACCAAAATACAGATTATCAAAGGAAGCAACAATTTATCAAACCTTTATTCTTCATAACCGTTGGATCTCTCAACCTTAAAATGCGACCGTCGGATCTCAAGAAAATATTAACCAAAATTTCGTTGTAACAATTCATTTCGACCTTTGGATTGCACCAAAATACAGATTATGGCCATCGGATCTTAATTCTGGAGTTAAATTTCGTTCAATGGGGAAAATACTAAGTTAGCCTTTCTTCTTTTCATTTTTATTAAGTTGTTTGTAGTACTATGTAACATCAGGGGTAATTTTGCATCATTAATATTGTCTTCACTGTTTTTCCACCACCACCACCCTCTTCCACCTCCTTCAACCTTCGACGCGAACTCTTTTGAATTCGCCGCCACCACTACATATTTATTTCTCTGAATTTTTTTTCTGTCTTACGGTAATTTTTACAAGCTCTATCATTTTCAATCAACATTAAGGTTCCTCTGCAAATTCTCCCTCTCATGGTACGTTCTTTGTTGTTTTGAATTAAAATTAGGGTTCATAACTATTTCAGTTCGAATTTGTTAGGGCATTGTCCGGTCAAACCCACTAGCGTTGGTATGTCAAGCTAGTTGTCAGTTTTAGGTGTCAAAACACAATCTTGATTTAGCCTACTAGAGTTTAGATTTCGAAATTGGGATATTGACAAAGTACGTAGTAAAGACCTTGAAGACGAAGACTGGGAAAACAAAGAAGATATCAATTATTCTTCATTGACAAAAGGTTAGTAGGAGTTATGACTTTTATGGAAATTCTTCTATTCTACTTTCTTTATCGTTCGAAATAGTCGGCTAATTTAGTAGAGATACTAATAGCGATTGAGATCGTATTCTTTTCTATATGACCATGTGTTACGTTGGTATTTGTTCCCACGAATCCTAAGGTTACAAGAATGCATGAGCTAGATTCGATACCATTTGTCCAAAGCAATGGTTTGCTTGCAAATCACTTATTGGATATGGGTGAATCTAAAGGAGTACTCTTGATCAAGAGTCCAGTGGATTATAGTTGAGGGCGTCTAACACGTCTAAGTACTGGCTCAGCCCAGAACTTCCAGCGGATCCAGTTAAACCCTAATTCTGAACTAAGGCGGTTCACGAACCGGTTCGTGAATAGTGACTTGGGATTTTCTCCTGAGTTCCAATGCATCAATTTGTACACGTACATGTACGTGAACCACAGATTCGATGTATCTAGCCGGAATTCAGAAGGACGGTTTGCGAACCGTCAAGGTGAATATTCTCTGGAATTTTCACACGGGTTAAACTCTGACTCCTTTATCTCTTAGTTGGACTTGGTTATCACGAAATATCTTCTGTGGTCCATCTAACGAATCTTAATGAGTCAATAAGATAAAGATTATCTCTGGTCTGTTGGATTTCTATCTTGAAGTGTTTTTGAGCTAACAAAACACTTGGCAGATAAATGTTTAATGAATTCCAATTGAGATAAATTTGTGTTTACTTGGTTTGCAAGTTAGGGTTTCCTTAACTTGTGGGACAAGTAACTAGTTGCTTTATTCCTAAGCAACCTATCTTATCGAGTGCTATAAATAGATGATTATGAGACGAAAAACCGCAAGCATCAAGCATACGTGAGATTTCTCTGTGAAATTGATCGTAAAGTCTTTCCACTTCGGTGAATGCTTGTTGTGGTATAGTCATCCTCTATTAGGTAGCAGTTCCTCTGTGGGAATTACCTAACGACTATAAAGACTTCTCTTGAGAGTTGGGAAGCACAGGTAGGATATTGAGACCTTAGTGGTTGAAATCGGAGTAACCTGTAACCTTGGTAGCCTGATCACGTTCTTGTCTATTCTACGGTGCTTCTCTTCTGATATAAGGCCATTCAAGAACCGATACGTTATACAGGGTTGAAAGGAAGCAACTCACGGCTGCATTCGGTGTTGTATAAGTTTCTTAAGTGATTTTTCGTTTACAACTCAGGTAGCGACAAGTTGGGCATAGTTACTCGGTTTACTTGTCAGCTCCCGCTTGTAAGTAGATTTCCGTATGACCTGGAGAAATCCGAAGGAAGTCACTTTGTGTATGTCAAACTGATAGAGGACATTTCAAACATACAATTGATAATTGAGGTTGCAAAGCCGGAATTATTGACACAAGCCTTTAACAGCGGTTAAAGACTCCTAGGCCTGTAAAGGACGTTAGCTGGGGGAATCAAGTGCGTGACGATCTGTGGGGGATCTAGAGACGTAAGGAGTCCGATAGTAGACAATTCTCTTGGAGGGCTTGAGTTGGTCTCTGCTACATCCCAGACCGATGTCTCATACTATGCTAGTATTTGTAGACAGTTTGTACTGTGCGGCGTTCAATCTGGACGAAGTCCCGAGGTTTTTACAGGTTGTAGTTTCCTCGTTAAAAAATCTTTTGTGTCTTGTGTGCTTTACTTTCCGCATTATATTCTCTGGTTATATAATTAAAGCAAACATAAGAAGTACGTTATTAATAACCTGATCGTTGTCCCCAATCCATCCATTGGATTACCAAGACTTTGTCTTGTGTCGGACTGATCCCTTAAGATCCAAACTTAGGTTATACAGATTTGGATATTGATTTTTGAGATCGTCTAGATCTGACTATAAGACTCACGAGCCCAAACGAAAAGTTGGTAGTATTTCGGTACCCCTGCTTTTTCATTTGGTATCAGAGTCGGTGAACACATAAAAGACGTAACTATCTGTGTTTATCGCGGCTTGTGAGATATGGATCAAAGCTTGAAAGCTTCTAACGTACCACCACACTTGAATGTATAATCAGCATCTAAAAGAGAAATCTTGACAGATGACACGTCTGATTTATGGACCGATTTTATTATTTCTCTATGTATTGAAAAACAGAGATTAATCAAAAAAGTCGAAGGGCTTTATATCGGGTTAAACATTCAAAGTGAAAAAATTCATGATTTATCTGGAAAAAAAAAAAAATGCTCAGTAATAAACTAGATGGAATTGTCCGTGAAAAACGGACTATTAACCCCAGTCTATCCGGATCAAGTCAATTTTTGACTAAAGGGATTCAAGACCCTCGTTTGGAATCTAGTCTGATGCATGACTCAAGGGAGAGATATAGAATCGGGTTCAATCTCCCTCATTCAGAAAACATGAATACTGAACACCACTGCCCCTTTTGTGGCATGAAAGGTCACTTCCAGCATTTATGCACATCTTTCAGAGCAAAACTCCAAGAACTGAAAGAATTGCATAAATACGCTCATAAGCTCTTTATAGAGTTAAGAGAGCATGTAAGAATTCAAGAGATACCCCAAAATAGCATAAATACGCTCATAAGCTCTTTATAGAATTAAGAGAGCATGTAAGAATTCAAGAGATACCCCCTATTGAGGGAACTCGTGAATGTACCTTAGGAGCAATTGCTCTGAAATCTACATCCCCTTTTCAATGGTTCCTTGATAGTGGATGTAGTAGACACATGACAGGGGATTTATCTTGGTTCGTGAACGTTTATGATTACAAAGGTGGTCATGTAACCTTTGGAGATGAAAGTTGTTTCTTCATCAGCAAGCGAGGAACTATCAACTTCCAGGTATTCCCGAGATCCATGATGTTGTCTATGTTGAAGGCTTGACAGCAAATCTTCTCTCTATCAGTCAAATCTTTGACAAAGGCCACAAGGTTGTTTTCGAGGCAAAGAAATGCGCCATTGAAGATAAATATGGCAATACCATAATTCGTGGTATTCGTGGGTCGAACAATTGTTATCTACTCGATATCAAGTCTGATCTTTGTTGCAACCTGACTAAGGATGAATCTACCCATCTTTGGTATGAACGATTTGGTCATATCAATTCTCGTTTATTGAGGAAAATAATTAACAAGGAACTTGTTAGAGGTGTCCCCAAGATACAAGCCAACGTTGATGGTATATGTGGTGCCTATCAAAAGGGTAAACAAATAAGAGTTCCACATAAAGTGTCTACCGGTATAGCAACCAAAGCTCCACTTGAATTAATTCATATGGATCTCTTTGGTCCTATCCAACAAGTCTCTGTTGGTGGTAATAAATATGCTTGGTAATGGTCGATGACTACAATAGATTCACATGGGTAGCATTTCTCAAGCACAAAAATGATACCCTAGAAGAGTTTAAGATCATTGTGAATAGAATCCAGAATGAGCAAGGTCGCACAGTTAAGAAAATCAGGAGCGACCGTGGCACAGAATTCAAAGATACTAAGGTATTTGAGTTCTGTGACTCACTGGGTATAATTCAACAATATTCAGCACCTATCACACCTCGGGCTAATGGTGTGGCTGAAAGAAAGAATATAAATATTCAAGAAATGGCTTGGGTTATGCTTCATATATAACAGAGATTTGCCCTTAAAATTTTGGGGTGAAGCAGTGTTCACAACATGCTATCTCATAAATCGTGTATACTTGCGGTCATTTACCTTAAATACACCGTATGGGCCATGGTACAGAAAGAAACCCAATTTGGGTTATCTCCGTGTCTTTGGAAGCAGATGTTATATCCTTAAGACAGAGAACAAAGAGGAAAATTTGACTCAAAAAGCGATGAGGGAATTTTCCTAGGATATGCATCTGACAGTCGAGGGTTTAGAGTTTTTAACACAAGAACTCAAGTTATGATGCAATCTGCAAATGTTATCATTGATGACATAACTGGATTTCGTCAGAACAACAGAGCCCCAGCAGAACTACTGCCGATTGAAACAGTAGAAAAAGGGCCAATGGTTCACGAACCGGCCGCTACTGACGTAGTTCAGACTGAGATCGAAATAGAGACAGACCACAATAAAGACGATGATGTAAAGTAAGAAGTTGATCCTACTGCTCCTGTAAAACCTCTATGGGTCCGTCGTAGTCATGTACCTGATGACATCATTGGAGAAACATTCATTACAAAAGTGATGACTAGGCAACAAGCACAAAATATCTGTCAGCATGCTTGTTACCTGTCTAATGTTGAGCCAAGGAATGTTGATGAAGCACTACAGGATTCTGCATGGATTAATGCTATGCAAGAAGAGCTTAGTGAATTCGAACGACAAAATGTTAGGACACTTGTTGATCGGCCACCAAACATTAATGTTGTAGGTACAAAATGGATCTTTAAGAACAAGTCTGATGAGTTTGGTACTGTTGTAAGAAACAAAGCCAGACTTGTAGCTCAAGGTTTCTCTCAAATTGAAGGGATTGACTTTGACGAGACTTTTTGTCTTGTAGCAAGACTTGAATCCATAAGACTCTTACTTGCTCATGCATGTCATATGAAAATAAAACTTTATCAGATGGACATCAAATCAGCATTTCTTGTCAATGGTGATTTGAAGGAAGAAGTCTTTGTTGCTCAACCAAAAGGTTTTGAGAACCCAACTAATCCAAGTCAAGTGTATCGGCTAAATAAAGCACTTTATGGATTAAAACAAACTCTTCGGGCTTGGTTTGAGAGGTTAACAGCCTCCTTGTTGGGGAAAGGATTTATCAGGGAAGGTGCCGACAAAACCCTGTTTATTAAATGGTATGGTAAAGATAGTGCAATTGCCCAGATATATGTTGATGACATAATTTTCGGCTCCACTTATAAAAAAAACTTACCTAGGAATTCCAACTCTCATTGAGTAAAGAATTCCAGATGAGTAATGTAGGTGAACTAAAATTCTTCCTGGGAATACAAGTTCAACAACACGAAAGTGGAATCTACATATCTCAGCAGCAATATGCCAAGGATATGGTTGAAAAGTTCGGTTTGAATAGTGCATCACCAAAACCAACACCTATGGAAACTACTGACAAGATCAGTAGAGATCTGCAAAGTAAAAAAGTGGATCAAAAGCTTTACAGATCTATGATTGGAAGCCTTTTGTACTTGACAACAACAAGACCCGATATTGCATATAGTATTGGGTGTTGTGAGAGATATCAGGCTGATCCCCGATTATCACATCTCAATGATGTTAAAAGGATTCTACGCTATGTCAAAGGAACAATAGTCTTTGGTCTTACGTATACCTTTGACACCAACACCAATCTTGTAGCATATTCTGATGTTAATTGGGATGGTAGCAGAGATGATAGAAAAAAAAACTTCGGGTGGATGCTTTTTCGTTGGGTTAAATCTTGTGGCATGGCATAGCAAGAAACAAAACTCACAGTCATTATCCACATGCGAGGCAGAATACATAGCGGCTGGTTCTTGCTGCACTCAACTGCTATGGATGAAACAGATGCTCGCAAACTACGGTATCAAAGTGGGAACTATGAATATCTATTGTGATAATACTAGTGCTCTATGCATTACTGAAAAATCCAGTGGAACATTCTAGAACCAAACACATTGGTCGATATCACTTCATAAGAAATCTCTATGAAGATAAGATTGTTATACTTGAACATGTGCCGTTAGAACGACAACTTGCTGATATACTCACAAAACCATTAGATACACGAACGTTTCAACACCTTCGACAATCTATTGGTGTCATTCTTGTTCATTGGAAACAAGAGTATCTAGTTTGTTAGGCAGAGACAAACTAGATTAAAACTTCTTTTCAAAAAGAGGTAAATATCTGTACATGTCTTTACTTGTAGAGGCATATGTAAGTTATTCTTTATTGAATAACACCACATGGGGGAGAGTTCTTAACTGAGATTGCGCTTAATAACAAATCTTTTTGGGGAGCGTGGATGTGGAATATTAGGAGAAAAGTGTGTCTATATTTCTCCAAAGATGAATCAACTTAGAAATCTTCGTCCTGATTTCCTAGTTATGTCATCTTAAACTTGGTATGCGAGTACTTAACTTGACCTATCCTCATAGGTTTATGAAACCCTAGTCTCAAACTACTTTGTCCATATATTTGTGACAAATAGGGGGAGAATACATATGGTTCTTGTTCTTGTGGTTCATAACCATAGGGGGAGAACATCATGTGCTTACTTGTTGTACTTTTTCAAAGTATCAAGTAAGGGGGAGTAATTTAAGTTGAAAAGAAGCTTCGTATCAAGTATGTGTAGAATCACTTTAAAAGTTTTGATACACGGACTTTAAAGTTTGCTCAGATTCTTACTCTTTGCACAAACAACATGTGGGATTAGCATATTAACCCATCTAAGCTTGAGCGTACCTTTGTGGTTGTTTGAGTTGGATATGTTGTAGGTGTTGTCTACGGATTTTTCAACAAGAGTTAAAAAGAACACATCAAGACTCAAGGGAGAAGTTGAAGAATTCAAGAAATCAAGTTACATCTGGTTAGTACTTAATTGTATATCTTTTGAATCCATATGTAAATTGGTTTTGTCACTAAAATTGACACAGGGGGAGATTGTTTGGGCATTGTCCGGTCAAACCCACTAGCGTTGGTATGTCAAGCTAGTTGTCAGTTTTAGGTGTCAAAACACAATCTTGATTTAACCTACTAGAGTTTAGATTTCGGAATTGGGATATAGACAAAGTAGTAGAGACTTTGAAGACGAAGACTGTGGAGACAAAGAAGACATCAATTATTCCTCATCGACAAAAGGTTAGTAGGAGTTATGGCTGTTATGGAAATTCTTCTATTCTACTTATTCTATCTTTCGAAATAGTCGCCTACTTTAGTATAGATACTAATAGCGATTGAGATCGTATTCTTGTCTACATGACCATGTGTTATGTTGGTATTTGTTCCCACGAATACTAAGGTTACAAGAATGCATGAGATAGATTCGATATCATTTGTCCATAGCAATGGTTTGCTTGCAAATCACTTGTTGGATAAGAATGAATCTAAAGGAGTACTCTTAAGAAAGAATCCAGTGGATTATAGCTGAGGGCGTCTAACACGTCTAAGTACTGGCCCAGCCCAGAACTTCCAGCGGATCCAGTTACCCCCTAATTCTAAACTAAGGCAGTTCACGAACATGTTCGTGAACAGTGACTTGCGATTTTCTACTGAGTTCCAATGCATCAATTTGTACACGTACATGTACGTGAACCACAGATTCGATGTATCTGGCCGGAATTCATAAGGACGGTTTGCGAACCGTCCAAGGTGAATATTCTCTGGAATTTTCTCATGGGTTAAACTCTGACTCCTTTATCTCTTAGTTGGACTTGGTTATCACGAAATATCTTCTGTGGTTCATCTAATGAATCTCAATGAGTCAATAAGATAAAGATTATCTCTGGTCTGTTGGATTTCTATCTTGAAGTGTTTTTGAGCTAACAAAACACTTGGCAGATAAACGCTTAATTGAGTTAAATCTCTGTTTACTTGGTTTGCAAGTTAGGGTTTCCTAAACTTGTGGGACAAGTAACTAGTTGCTTTATTCCTAAGCAACCTATCTTATTGAGTGTTATAAATAGAGGATTATGGGACGAAAAAACGCAAGCATCAAGCATACGTGAGATTTCTCTGTTGAATTGATCGTAAACTCTTTTCACTTCGGTGAATGCTTGTTGTGGTATAGTCATCCTCTATTAGGTAGCAGTTCCTCTGTGGGAATTACCTAACGACTATAAAGACTTCTCTTGAGAGTTGGGAAGCACAGGTAGGAGATTGAGACCTTAGTGGTTGAAATCGGAGTAACCTGTAACCTTGGTAACCTGATCACGTTCTTGTCTATTCTACGGTCCTTCTCTTAAGGTCATTCAAGAACTGATACGTTACACACAGGGTTGAAAGAACGCAACACATGGCTGCATTCGGTGTTGTAAGACCTAATTAGCTCCAGTTGTATAAGTTTCTTAAGTGATTCTTCGTTTACAACTGAGGTAGAGACAAGTTGGGCATAGTTTAGTTAGTTTACTTGTCAGCCCCCGCTTGTAAGTAGATTTCCGTATGACCTGGAGAAATCCGAAGGAAGTCACTTTGTGTATGTCAAATTGATAGAGGACAGTTCAAACATACAGTTGATAATTGAGGTTGCAAAGCTGGAATTATTGACACAAGCCTTTAACAGAGGTTAAAGCAACTCCTAGGCATGTAAAGGACGTCAGCTGGGGGAATCAAGTGCGTGACGATCTGTGGAGGATCTAGAGACGTAAGGAGTGCTACCGTAGCCAATTCTTTCGGAGGTCTTGAGTTGGTCTCTGCTACATCCCAGACCGAAGTCTTATAGTAGGCTAGTGTTTGTAGACAGTTTGTATTGTGCGGTGTTCAATTTGGACGAGGTCCCGAGGTTTTTCTACAGGTTGTAGTTTCCTCGTTAAAAAAATCTCTGGTGTCTTGTGTGCTTTACTTTCCGCATTATATTCTCTGATTATATAATTAAAGCAAACACAAGAAGTACGTTATTAATAACCTGATCGTTATCTCCAATCCATCCATTGGATTTACCAAGAATTTGTCTTGTGTCGGACTGATCCCTTGAGATCCAAACTCAGGTTATACAGATTTGGATATTGATTTTTGAGATCATCGTCCAGATCTGACCATAAGACTCATGAGCTCAAACGAAAAGTTGGTAGTATTTCGGTTCCCCTGCTTTTTCAGAATTGTATGATAAAGATTAGATTTTTTTTTTGAATTGATTGGATTGAATAGCAGACAATTGGTTCACATACATCTTCAAAATTCACCACCACCACCACTTACAATTTTTTACTAAAACTACACTCTGACAACAATGAATAACAATTGAATTGAATGGTAGGTTTTCATTCCCAAAGAGGATAAAGTTTGTCACATTACCTGTTTGTGTAAATGTCTAAGAGAATACCATTTCTCAATTGTATTAACTTCTTTTGGTACCATTGTAGATGGATTCATCCATCCAAGACTCCGAGAGAAAACTGGGAGTGAAACTTAGTAAGGTGTGTGTATCATCACAATATCCTTATTCTTGATTATTGTTTTTCTATGAGGAATTGAATTGTACTTGATAGTCACATATTTTACTAAACATGGTTGATTGGTTTTGGTTGTGTGGGTGTCATATTTCATATGTACCCTAAGTACTACAACAACAGCGGCGCGCACTAGAGGAAGTATAGGAGCTATATAGCGGTAGCAACATAGGGCGGAAGATCAGATGTGACCTTACGCCTGGTCCATGTCATAGGATACGAGCATAGGGGATAGCCTCCGCATCTCATAGTAGAATGTAACCGATACCTTCGGACCCTAACACCCTCCGCATAGCGGAAGGAGGAATGTAACCGACATAGTCGGAATACGCTGTTGTTAATGGTGGATTATGGAATAAGGGTAAAATAGTAAATAACATAAATGATTTATTTCACACGATAACCTATAAGAAATTCAGTGAGAAGTAATAGGTCCAGAGTAGGTCTATATTCGAAAAGACGAATTTTTCACCAACCAACAAAGCATGATGAATCACAATGTAACCAGGAGAGCAGGACTGCTGCAACGACTCTGGTTAGACAAAAAATGCCTTGGCCAGCGCCATCCTATGGCCACACGCCACCCTTGTTATGCTTGGTCATTCCATGGACCATCCTCTCTTGGCCAGCGCCATCCTATGGTCACACGCCACTTTGTTATGCTTGGCCATTCCATGGCCAAGCCCCCCTTGGCCAGCGCCATCATATGGTCACACGCCACTTCGTTATGCTTGGTCATTCCATGTCCAAGCCCTCCTTGGCCATCACTATCCTTTGGCCACACGCCACCTTTTTCATGTTTGGCCAATTCATGGCCAAACCCTCATTGATCGGCACCATCTTTGTTATGCTTGGCCAGTTCATGGCCAAACCCTATTTGTGTTAGAGCATAGCTCGGTTGAACCCACTGATGTTGCTATCTCAAGTCAGTTGTCAAGTTTATGAGACAAAAACACAATCCTTTATAAGTTTACTCTACAACCTCGGACTAGGATAGTTTTAGGTAATCGAGACGAAGACTGAGGAAGACGAAGACCGAAGCTTCCTACTTGATAAATCATAACGTCCTCGCTGAAGGTTAGAAAGGTATTTCCTTTCCGTATCGTATTTACCATTTCTATCATACCAATAGTCTATGATGTTGTTTATATGATCCGAAGGTATTCTAGGATTTTCGCCTTTGCATTTGTCACACTTGTGATAATATGTATAGGTAGAGTATGTTGAATTGTCTCTTGAAATGACCTCAACGATGAACGTGTTCATGAACGCGTACATGTGTTGCTATTAGCATTTCAGAGAACGAGCAAAGTCTGTATGAACGCGTTCATTAACGCGTACACACAAGTTCAAGAATTCTCCTGAACTCTATTGACTGCTCTATGAACGCGTTCATGAACGCGTACGTATAAGCCATGCGAAAACTTCCAATTCCCATATCTTGAAGTTTTCGGTCTAGGCATGAAATTAGTTCTCGGACTTGTCATTACTTGGCCCATGGAATTCAACAACTTAATCCAAGCGATGTTCAAACAAAGTATTTGGACCAGAAGTCGCAAAGCGATGTCCAAACAGGTATTAGACCAGAAGTCGCGAACCTTCAAACAAGGTTGAGTCTTCTTTAACTCTTGGCTTACTCCAAAGTTAATAGAGGATTGAGAATGGGTAATCAAGATATGGACTTTCCTAGTTCCGGAACTTGCTTGAGTCCTATGTACTCAAGGTTCCTTAAACTTTAAGCAAAGCCTCCCTTGGTGATCACTATAAATAGATGACCTTCTGCAAGATACAATCTTAATCCTCTACACATCTGTGTATCCTTGCATAAAGGTTGGTCGTCATCTCGAAGTCCTTTTAGGACTACGACTATTTGAAATACTTCACTTGAGGATCGTGAAGCACAGGTCGGAAGTAAAATTCCATCATGTATCTTGGGTCGATTGAATATTTTAAATCTTACCACGACCAAAATTTGATAGAAACTTCGTAAGGTAGATATTGTATCGTAAACCCTGGAAGTTCCCAACGCAAATTCACGAACTAGGTTTCATACTAAGTTCGTCACGCGTTTGGAGGTAAAGTTGTTTAGGCTAGATCAATAATCCCTATTCAACATATCGATTTCCATTAACCTTGACTTTAATTCTAAATGAAATCACAATCGTATTCTTGTTTAATTACTTGGATACCTTTAGGCGTCCTGTTAGAGGAAGGGTAACGCTAGTATTCACGAAGGGAAGTGGAGCAACTCCTAGGCCTGTAAAGTACGTCAGCTAGGGGAATCAAGTACGTAGGCTACTGCGGGAGCCAAGAGACGTAGGAGCACATTGGTAGCTGAATTGCTTGTAGGGTGAATTCAGTCTCAATACAGTCCAGTCCGAAGCCTGAGAGTAGGCTAGCGTCTGTATACCGTTCATACTAAGGGTGTTCACATCTGGACGAGGTCCCGGGGTTTTTCTGCTAGGTTTGCAGTTTCCTCGTTAACAAAATTCTGGTGTCTTGCATTACTTTTCCCTTCCGCATTATATAGTCTCTGATCTATATAATAGAAGTAATTGCAAGTTTGTTGATTCATAACCTTTGAGTGAATCCATCTTTTTTGATATCTACGAGAACTACGTTCTTGTTAGGGTTCGGTTCTCTGAACTATACTCAGGTTGTTGTTTGAATATTGATTTGTGAGATCGTTTAAACAACCACTGTACGAGTAGAAAATCTGCATAGGTACTAGTGATACCATATCCATCAGATCTACTCATACATACAGTAACTTTAGTTGAGATCCAAAGGTACGAGGACCACAAGAACATTACCGAAGGTAATCTGAACAGCAATCAAAGACTAAATATATAACAGCAAAGGCTATATGTATAAAGATTTGTATGTATTTCAGTGTTGCGATTACATGAATATAACCCTAAGGAACCAGAGGAGATACAGACCTAATCTCACTCTTGCCGCTTAGGTTCAACCCAAAAAGAATCCAACCCTTACAACGTTTTCCAAGCTTGCCTTATATAGGCCGAGCTTGGGTGGTTTACAGCTAATAAAGACAAAAGACTCAATCGCGGTGGTGTCAGTCCTTGTCGAGTAAGGCGGTTTATTCGCTGGTGCTCCGAGGTTGAGACTGGGGCTTCGGTCCTTCGACATAGTCCGAATCCTTTTCTTCTGAGTCTTCACTTTGCTAGTGTACGACCTCCTTCTCCTTTGGTCTAGTCCGAGACTTCGCTACCGATCCTCTCGGAGCGGTTTGGCTTCTTGGATGCGTGACACGTGTTCCGAGGGGTTTTACCCCCTACAGTTTGCCTCTTTCATTTCCTTGTTATCGAAGATGCAAGGAGAGGAAACTCTTTCTCTGCCACCTCTTTGTCAAGCATCCCCACTACTTGCCAGGTGCGTATTTTTTGACACGTTCTCCTAAGCTCGTGGATTTTCACCTTCTGACTAGTAGAGCCGGTTTCTCTCACTATTTAAGTTTCGCTTCTCCCTCTAAAAAATTTTTAGACCTTTCGTTTTCATCTTTCTTGGCGTCGGCGGTTTTCTTCTGCGAAACCTCAATTTGTATCTTCATATCAGGTGAACTATCCGTTCCTTTCTCCTTGACCCATTGTTTTAATCTTCCTTTTCTTTCATAAAGTTGGTTTCTTTTAGAATTTTCCCTTCTTCCCTCTCTCTATTTCGAGTGGCCTCTGCTATTTCCGTCCGCCGGCGGTATTGCGTTTTCCTATATGTATCTTCTTTTTCCATGATTGAGGCCCTTTCTTTAAGGTTAAATGGTGTGGATCCTGATGGAAGGGGCTTTCAAATTGAGGCCATTGATTCTCCCAGATTGACTCCAGAATTGGTCAGGGAGTATCAATGTAGCGAGGACATACTTGTGGTGACGTTTCATCAGATATCTGCTGGGTTGCTTATTCCTCTTTATCAGTCTTCTAATCCTTTGTTCCTTGAAATCCTTTGCTCTCTTCCTAAACCTCGTGGTGTGATGCAACTTACTTGCAGTTCAATCTTTCTTATCAATCAGTGGGTTCTTCAGTCTGAGAATAATTCCCCTCCTGGATCCACATCGAAGTACTATTTTACTGCCAAGAACTTCTTTAAACACTACGAGCCTTTTTTAACCCTAGACAACGAGATGGCCCCTTGGGGAGTTAGCTTTCGGACTGTCGGGGGCAGCAGAAACATTCTCCCCGAATCATTGAAATATTCAATGGACGAAGACTGGTCTTCGGAGCCTATACTTCTCAAAGGTCCTATACTCCGAGGCTGGAAGGACTCTGGCTGATTCCTTGTTCGGACTGAGTTCGAGATAGGTCACAAGTTTGAGACTCAACACCTGTTTTCTATTTATTTTTCCGACGAGGATATGAGGTTATCTCGCTCATTTTCGGGAAAGGGCAAGGATGTCATCGCTGAGCCCTCGGGCAACCTAAAGCGTCCTCGGCCTGATGAGGAGACTATGCAGCAGGTAACAAATACTCTCTTTTCGTTCCTTTCCGAAGTATTCATACTTGCCTCTGTTTGTTTCCTGAGGAAGACGGATCCTTATCTGCAGGGACAACCATTAGGTGCCCTAAGCCTTAGTCGTGGTCTGATGAATTTTAACTATGGGGGAAATCCTGGAGTTTCTCGACCGCTGAAAAAATCTGTTTTACAAACGATTTTGAAAGGAGTTCAAACTGGTCGTCGCCAGGTTGCTATAGTTCCTCCGAAAGAGACTACGAGTGCTGATAAGGAAATGCCAACCTCGACAGCGACTGAGATGGTTATCAAGGAGGTGGTCGCTACAAACCCTCGGATTACCCTGCCTTCCTTCACCAGTGGTGGTACTTCCTCGGCTATAGTAGCTCCTACATCTGTGAGGGCGAATGCTTCTTCGGACTTTGTTCCTTCCACCTCTTCCACGCCGAGAGTTGCCCTTGGTGCTTCTGCCTCGGCGATGGTAATTTCTATGAATGCTATTGGTGAGCCTTCTACTCTTTCGTCAGAAAAAATTGTTACTCCAGCGGACCTCCTTATTCCTCAAGAGGATGGTTCATATGTTAAGATGGATTCTTCTAAGGAACTCGTTGCCAGCTTTCCACAAAGTTCAAGGTTTCCGCCTGCTCCGAGTTATGCTTGCAGATATAGGCAATCTTATACTGCCGAGAGGTTTAAGGAAGTTTTGTTTGAAAATTATAATCCTGGCGAATTTACTGCCGAGGTTTCAACTCGCTTCGAATCATATGCCTCGGATCCCGTAGAGCAGCCTTTAGATCTGGATTTCTGCAGGAAGCTTGGTGACCTCTTCGGAGGTGACTGTCCCTGTGCCGAATATAATCTTCGTCATCCTCCCTTGTCCTATGAGTAGAGTTTGTCCATTCTTCAGGCGGTGAGTTGTGTTGTTGTTTCTCATGCCGATGTTGCCTGAGCATTTTGTTAATCCGTTCACTTGTGGTCTGCTATTTTTTGCTAGGGTGATTACCATGCCTCTGGTCTCCTGGCTCATAACTTTGATCAGGCTGGTGAGGCCGAGTATCATGAGTGACAGCTTCATCGTATGCAAGAGGAGCTGGCTCGAGAGAAAGTTCGCAGTGCTGAGCCTTTGCTGTTATATATTTAGTCTTTGATTGCTGTTCAGATTACCTTCGGTAATGTTCTTGTGGTCCTCGCACCTTTGGATCTCATCTAAAGTTATTGTATGTATGAGTAGATCTGATGGATATGGTATCACTAGTACCTATGAAGATTTTCTACTCGTACAGTTTGGCGCTAGAAACAGGGATGATTAAAACAACTTAGGGTTTGCCTGTGATTTTTTCGGGTTTTCAAATTTTTAGCATATTTTCTAATCCTTTCAAAAGATTTTCAAAACGCTTGTTTCCGAAAAGAAGCTCCTGTACCTTAAGCATCTAAAAGACCTTAAAGGCTTTAGCATGTTTAAGAGTTTTCTGAGCACAGCATCAGGTGATAAAATCATCTATTAAAGAGTTTCAAAACCTTGGTATGATGAAGTCGATTTCCAAAAGAGGCAGTTTATGCTCGCCTTAAACGTTTTAAACAATGGAATCTAGCCCTACGAAAAACGATTACAAATTCGTGCTGTATCTGAAAATTCATTTTAGGGTTTTCAAAATTCATGCTATACCTGAAAATTCATTTTAGGGTTTTCAAATTTCATGCTATATTTGGAAATAAAACTCCATAAAAAGAAGCCGATGGAAAAAGATGATTTGAGCTAAAAGACAAAATAAGCAGTTAGGGATATATCTAAAAGAGGCAAATACGACTTATATTAAATTTCGTCTGAAAAAATCCGTTGCAGAGTAGACTTACATGGCCGACAAAGTACACTGCGCTAGCCGCCTTGGACCTCACGGGTTTTTTGTTTCTTGACAGGTCATAACCAGGATGGCTTCGAAATCGGACCAGGCTCCGAAGCAGCGGGTAGGATCCTCGAAGCAAGGTACTGGATCATCCAGACAACACTACACTAGATTCTCGACAAGTAAAGGGTTATCTCCCGAGGTAGCGGCTAGCACAGTTCAGCACCGAGAAACTGTAAACGAGGACGAAGTGTTGATAGAGGACTTAGGCCCCGAGGGAGAAGGATTTCCAGAGGCAGAAGAACCACCCCAACATCAAATACAAGAAGAAAATGGGGAAAACGACGAAGAAGAGGACGAAGCGTCCGATCCTGACAATGAAATGCCCGAGCACCAACCTACCGAAGAAAATACGGTAAGAGCTGCGCGATTTAGAAAATTAATCTTAAAAAACAGAAAAATAAAAAAGCTAAAGAAGCAGCTGGCCTAAGCAAACAAAAAGGTAGCAGAAAAATCGGCATCTAACTACAGAGGAAGCAGCGAAGGACACTCTCGTCCGAACAACGCATCTCAGCCGAAGGAACCCTCCGAAGCTAAAAAGCACATCAAGACCAAGGGCGCCAGCAAAGGTCAAGGAATCACGGTGTCAAGCAAAAGGACCGAGCCTCCAGCGTATACGAAGGCAAGCCTACAGATATTCAGCGAAGGTAACCCAACGAAGAAGGATGCCGAGGCAAAGGCCCTACAGCAAGTAATGATGGATCAAATAAAGGCACTCCGAGCAGAGCTTTTTGACAACCGAATCCAATCGAGTGACAGGATCAAACTCACTCAAGCCATGAACGACGTCAACCGCTCTCCGCTAAGTCTGGAAATCCTTTCATTGCCAATTCCAGTAAAATGCACGATGCCCACCTTCACCTCCATCTTCGACGATTCGGGAGACCCCACCGTACATGTCAAAATGTATCTCCGAGTCTTTCTGGCTTACGCCAATAGATATGAAGTGCTTTGCAAATATTTCCCCTCTAGCTTAGAAGGAGAAGCTCTCGCCTGGTACGACAATCTCGCAGCTGGCTCGATCTCGTCCTTCGAGGAGCTTTCCAAAGTTTTTATACTGCACTTCATGTACAACAACTCCTCCAAGCCTGGAGTGGAGAAACTATTCAGCATTCGGGTACGCCCAGGAGAGTCGACCAAAAGTCTAACGAGCAGATGGACCGAGCAGTGTGTAGAGGTGGGAAATGGAGCTACGGAAAAGGATAAAGTACGAGCATTCCTCAACGCTCTAGACAAAGATCACCCTCTATACGATAGACTCTTCTCAAAGAACCTCGAGACGCTAAAAGACCTTCGAAAGTACCAAAAGGAGCGAATTACCTTGGAGGAAATAAAAGAACAAGCAGCCCTGGGTAAGGAAACAATCTTAAAGCAGGTCCACTCAATAAACAACTTATCGCTTGAAGAGCGAGGACAAGCAATGAACACTCACTTCGGGGACCCGTCGAAGCGAGGAAGGCAAGATGATAACGGTCGATATGGGAACGAAGGTAAATTCGGTGACGGCAAGTACCATGATAACAAAAAGTACAATGACAACCGAGGGAACAACCCTCGGGGAGAGTTTGAAGGGAACAGTACCCATCAAGGACAAGGAAACAGAAAATTCGGGACGACTAAACCAGGATTTCCTGCATTTCACGATAGAAAACTTCCAAAGCTCTGCGTGCGCATCGAAGATGCTCTGCGGATCATCGAGCAATCCGAATTTGCCAGCGAGATAAGATATCCTCGAAGTAGGGGAAACCAGCCGAAACATACGAAAAATTCAAGAGAATATTGTCAATTCCACAAGTTTTATGGACATACCACCGAGGACTGCGTCATGGCGCAGGATCAAATTTATTTCTTTATAGCCAGGGAACAATTCAAACACCTTCTAGAGCTACCTAAACCACCCCCAAATCAACCACAACTCAAGGAAGAGCCAAAGCACGAAGCTTATGTGATTACAATCGACAGGGATATTCCAAGGTTCAGAGCTTGCAATTCCATTGTTCATACAAAGGGACTAGAAGGAATCCAGACAGGTCGCATCCATTAAAGGGATTTGGAGGGTAAAGAAATACTCAGTGTGGTCACAAAAAATCGCTTAGAGGAGTGGCAGAAGCAGCCCGTGTTCTTTTCAGCGGCAGACATCCCCAACGAGGGAAGAATGCATAATGATCCTCTGGTCATCACCCTTCAAATGGGAAAGATAGCCATGCCTAAAGTACTGGTGGACCCCGAGAGTGGATATACTATTCGGGCAAACATTTGACAAGATGAAGGGTAAGAAAGCCGCTTTGGTACCTTCGGCATACAACATATTCGGTTTCAATGGAAAACCGTCGACAACTCGGGGAGAGCTCACGCTCACAATTCATGCTGGTAGCCAAAAACAACCAACCTTATTTTGCGTGGTGGACATAGACTCTCCTTACAACGCCATCGTGGGAAGGCCATGGCTGCACAGCATTATGGGTGTCGCTTCCACCTTGCACCAAAGAATCAGGTTCCCAACCCCAAGAGGGATTGCAGAGATCCCAGGTGATCCTGCCGAGGCACGAGCTTGCCACAAAATAGATGTTCAGGCAAAAGAAGGCAGTAAGGAATGCTCGGAACAAGCTAAGAACCCAAGGATATCGGACGAGAGCATAGCTAAATTCATAGCTGACACCGAAGCTGGAATGCTAAGCGTGAAACAAAAGGGTAGCGAAGAAAGCCAGTGTCTCGAGAACCGAGAGCAGTTTCTCGTGGCAGCAGGCAGCCTCCAGGCTCTGAGCGAGCAATTAGGCGAGTCTAGCGAAGGCAAGAACATCCAGCAAGAACCCTTCTGGGCTGGACCATTTGTCATCGAAAGGCAACTTGACAATGATACTTATAGCTTGATTAACCTCGAAGGTCAGAGGTTAAAAACCCCAGTGGAGGGGAAGTACCTGAAACACGTAGTCTAAGAAAGCAATTCCATTTGTAAGCAACACTCGAAGAGATTTAATAAAAATCGCACTCATTGATGCAACTCCCATCGAAGTCAAACCCCTCGGTTAAGCACCATCGCGAAGGCTGTAACGCCAAAGGCAAAAAACGCCAAACAGGCTGTAACGCCAAAGGCAAAAAACGCCAAACAGGCTGTAACGCCAAAGGCAAAAAACGCCAAACAATAAAAAGACCTCGAATAGCAGGCACAGAGCTGATGCTCATATAAAACGTAAGGGCCCTACGAATTATATGGCACGGTCCTCTACCCACAAGACACCCCGTTAGCGGTGAGCACTTTGAATCAAGGCTAAAAAAGTTGATGATGCATTCGTACTCACTACCAAACGGCCACGAGGACCTCATGTTCTCGGGCGCCGAGGGGATGATAAATGGGATCAACATCTACCTATAGAGGAAGATGGAACCCCGAGGCAGTTGATTTGCTTGCATTTACAAGCGAATTACTCAACCAAGGGACCTCCTCAAAACAAAAAACAGTCCTGAGGAGGGGCATAACAATAGAAAAGTAAACAAAATAAATTCTTTATATATATGTATGTAAATGCAGGACACGAAGTGTGATAACAAAAAACGCGTGTATAAGCAAAATGACGTGGACGCAGCCACAAAAGAAAAGAGTGCACAAGCTAAGGGCATAAGCTATCCTTCGAAAAATCGACACCATCACGAGGACCATCCTCGGAACCATGAACGAATTCGCTCGGGCCATCGTGGGTACCTTCGGCAGCATCACCAAGATTCCCTGAATAACTTTTCGCATTATCATCGTCATCACCACCACTAGACACCTTCAAAAACTTTTCAAGTAAGCCCCTCCTCCGAAGCTCATCTCTAGCTAAGGCCACATAAACTTCCTGAGGGAGTAGGTACTCATCAACAGGAGAAACAACATCCGAGTCATGCGCACCAATAGCGCCATAAGTAGGAGGTTCAACACCGATGGTCCTGAAAAGGGAGCGACCATGCTTTCGACAGGCCATGCTGGTGGCAAAGGCAGTAGTTAGAGCAGATCGAGAAAGAAGTTCCTCTACAGCTTGACCATGTCTTAACTCATGGTGCACAAGGGCAAAACCGACCACCAGGCTTCTCACACGCGCCTGACATTCAAGGCGAAGCTCCCGTTCAGTGGATAACAGTTTAGCATGATTTGCCACTTCTTCGGAACGACGCTTGTGTTCAAGCTCAAGTTCTTGAGAAAATCTAACCGAATCAGCAGAGCGACGCTGGCGTTCTTCGGATAATTCTTCAGTCAACTGCTTAACCCTGCTCTCAGCCTCCAACTTCAGATCGGATTCAGTCACCAGCTGACTTGAGGCATCGTCCCTCGCCGCCTCGGCTTCAACAACCTGCTTCTTCAAATTAGCTTCGATGCCTGAAAACGAAACAACAAACATAAGAATAACAGGACGACGACTCAACTAAGGCTACGAAGTAAGCAGAAAAGCAAAGGAAAATTTGGGTTAGCTCCCTACTCTCTTTAAAAACCACATATTCAGCAACCTGGTGCTGATTGGTAAAGCGGGGTATCGAGGCATTCTTTCTCACATCCTCAGAAACAATGGCCCCACTCTTAGCTAACTCTATTCGGTACTCATCAACAAGAGCAGCAGTCTGAACGTTCGATTTGTTTGCCAAAGCAAGTTTCCGGCATATTTCAGTACAACTCCTTTTTAGAACATCATTTTCAGTAACCAGGTCCTTATTAACATTCTTCTGTGTAGACAGCTGCACCTTCAAATCTCTGATTTTCTCCTCTAACCTTTCAATTAAAACCCTACCAGAGGCATTGACCGACCTCTCCGAGCGAGCCGCATCTCGCTCTTGCGTCAATCGAGTCACATCTAATGATTTTCTCGGGACAGCAACGTGTTTCTATTTCTAATTTCCTCGAGAAGGCGTTCGGCTTGATCCCCTCTTTTTCTCTCATCTACATAAAGACTTTCGGCCTCTTGCCTCCTCGCCCTGTAATAATTCACATCTTCTAAGGCTCTATCCCTTTCTTCCAACAACGTAGCACTATCACTACGATAGCCTTCGCTACTTGAGGCAATCTGAGACGATTGTCGACCATTCCGAAGTCGATCAATAGCCAATTGGGCCTCCTGAAGTTTTTTCTCGAGCCCTTCCAGCTCGCCTTTTCAAAAGCAAGTAGCAAATCTGTTTTTAGCAAGGCTGCAAAAAACAGATGTTCCCAAAAAGCAACAGGAAAAACAAGGGACTTACATATCGATTGTTTCTTTGCCTGTATAAAGATTTGTATGTATTTCAGTGTTGCGATTACATGAATATAACCCTAAGGAACCAGAGGAGATACAGACCTAATCTCACTCTTGCCGCTTAGGTTCAACCCAAAAAGAATCCAACCCTTACAACGTTTTCCAAGCTTGCCTTATATAGGCCGAGCTTGGGTGGTTTACAGCTAATAAAGACAAAAGACTTAATAGTGGTGGTGTCAGTCCTTGTCGAGTAAGGCGGTTTATTCGCTGGTGCTCCGAGGTTGAGACTGGGGCTTCGGTCCTTCGACATAGTCCGAATCCTTTTCTTCCGAGTCTTCACTTTGCTAGTGTACGACCTCCTTCTCCTTTGGTCTAGTCCGAGACTTCGCTGTCGATCCTCTCGGAGCGGTTTGGCTTCTTGGATGCGAGACACGTGTTCCGAGGGGTTTTACCCCCTACAACCACAATCAACTAGGTTCAAGAAAACTAAAAGTTGGTGGTGTATCTCGGTATCCCCGCTTTTTCAGTTGGTATCAGATCCGGCAAACACCTTGTAAAGGACGTAACTGTCTGTGTTTGACGCCTTCGTGAATCATGAACAAAAACACCATGAAAAAGGGATCTTCAGACGAACAAACTTCGTCCTTGAAATCCAAAAAGGCTGACTGGACCAAACGATGTTATCATTATAATGATATTGGTCACACTTCACGTAGATACAAAATACGCAAATGGGAAAATAAGATGCTTATGCTTCTTACACAAAAGAGCATATCTACAACTGTTATTGGTTGCATAAATCCCAGTGTTCGTACTCCTTGCCCTACTATTGAAGTATCTTCTAAAAGATTTCACAAAGAAGATGGTCCAGAACAAATAAAAATGTCTCTAACAATCTTAAGACTAGTCTTGAAAAAGATTGTCCTACTGTTTCCCATAATGCCTCTTTAATAAAAGCATATGAAACCATCTTCAATAAGCTTATAACAACTCTTGTAAATACAACAGTTGATATCTTAATGAAGGAAAAAGGGGAAATAAAAGAGTCATGCTCTATTCTTGGCTACTGTCGCACTCCTTACGTCTCTAGATCCCCCACAGATCGTCACGCACTTGATTCCCCCAGCAGACGTCCTTTACAGGTTGCTTTGACCGCTGTCAAAGGCTTGTGTCAGCAATACTGGCTTTGCAACCTAATTGTTGACGTATGATCAAACTGTCCTCTATCAGTTTCTCATACACAAGTTGACTTCCTTCGGATTGCTCCAGGTCATACGGAAATCTACTTTACAAATCAGGGCTGACAAGCAAACCGAGTAAGCTATGCCCTATTTGTCTCTACCTCAGTTGTACACGAAGAATCATTTAAGAAACTTGTACAACCGGAGCTAACTAGGTCTTACAACACCGAGTGCAGCCGTGCGTTACTACCTTTCAACCCTGTGTGTAACGTATCAGTTCTTTGAATAGCCGTATAGCAGAAGAGACGTACTATGGAATAGACAAGAACGAGATCAGGTTACCAAGGTTACAGGTTAATCCGATTTCAACCAAATAAGGTCTCAATCTCCTACCTGTGCTTCCCAACTCTCAAGAGAAGTCTTTTATAGTCGTATGGAGTTCCCAGAGGAGATGCAACCTATAGAGGATGACTATACCACAACAAGCGTTCACCGAAGTGAAAAGAGTTTACGATCACTTCCCTAAGGACCTTCACGTATGCTTGATGCTTGCGGTATTTGTCCGTAGACACCTCTATTTATAGCACTCAATAAGATAGTTTGCTTTGGAATAAAGCAATCGATTACTTGTCCCACAAGTTGAGGAAACCCTAAACTTGCCAACCAAGTAATAGAGATTAATCTCAATTGGAATTCTTTTTAACGTTTATCTGCCAAGTGTTTTGTTAGCTCAAAAACACTTCAAGATAGAATCCAACAGACCAGAGATAATCTTTATCTTATTGACTTATTCAGGATCGTTAGATGGACCACAAAAGATATTATGTGATATACAAGTCCACCTAAGAGATAAAAGAGTTTAGAGTTTAACCCAAGTGAAATTCTGAAGGAATATTCACTTAATCTGAATACCAGCCAAAGTAACCGAAACCTAGGTTCGCGTAGGTTCGCGAAATGTTCAGTCACCTTGGAACTCAGTAGAAATCCGAGTTTCTGGTTTGCGTACCGGTTCGTGAACCGTCCGCCATTCAGATTAGGTCAAACTTGGATTCCGCTGGAAGTTCTGGGCTTAGCCAGGACTTAGACGTGTGTACGTCCTCAGCTGTAATCCATGGACTCTTGCTCAAGAGTACTCCTTTAGATTCACCCATATCCAACTAATGATTTGCAAGCAAACCATTGAAATGGACAAATGGTATCGAATCTATCTCATTCATTCTTGTACTCATACCATTTGTGGGAACAAATACTAGTCATGACACAAGGCCATGTTAGACAAGAATACCATCTCAATTGCTATGATCACTACTAAAGTAGTCGACTATATTTCGAAAGAATAGATAAAGTAGAATAGAAGAATTTCCATAAAGTCATAACTCCTACTAACCTTTTGTCGATGAAGAATAATTGATATCTTCTTTGTCTTCACAGTCTTCGTCTTCAAGGTCTCTACTACTTTGTCTATATCCCAATTCCGAAATCTAATCTCTAGTAGGCTAAATCAAGAATTGGGTTTTCACATCTAAAACTGACAACTAGCTTGACATACCAACGCTAGTGGGTTTGACCGGACAATGTCCGAACAATCTCCCCCTTTGTCAATTTTAGTGACAAAACCAATTTACATATGGATTCAAATAATATACAATTAAGTACTAACCAGATGTATCTTGATTTCTTGAATTCTTCAACTTCTCCCTTGAGTCTTGATGTGTTCATTAAACTCTTGTTGATGAATCCGTAGTCAGCAGCTACAACATATCCAGCTCAAACAACCATAAAGGTACGCTTAAGCTTACGTGGGTCAGTATGCTCATCCCACATGTTGTTTGTGCGTAAGAGTAAGAATCTGAGCAAACTTTAAAGTTCGTGTATCAAAACTTTTAAAGTGATTCTACTCATTCTTGATACGAAGCTTCTTCTCAGCTTTAATTACTCCCCCTTACTTGATACTTTGTGAAAAGCACAACAAGTAAGCACATGATGTTCTCCCCCTATGGTTATGCACCACAAGAACAAGAACCATATGTATTCTCCTCCTATTTGTCACAAAAATATGACAAAGTAGTTCGAGACTAGGGTTTCATAAACCTATGATGATAGGCTAAGCTAAGTACTCGCATATCAAGTTCAAAGATGGTATACTTAGGTAATCTGAACAACAAGATTCCTGAGCTCTCACCTTATGGAAGCGCAAGTTCAAGATAACAACTCTCCCCCGTGTGGTGTCATTTATTAAAGAACAACTGACAAAGACGAACATGGACAAGAACAATTGAATGTTGTCCAGTTTTGCTTTGTTAATAATCTCTTTTCTTAGCCATTTTCTAAGAAATAAGAGTATGATCACAAAGAGTTTTCTCTTCTTAAAACAAGAAGGTAATAAAACTTTTGTGATATCTATGACTTTGATATAATCATCACTATAATAGCAATGAATAAAGTCATGTTGGCAATACCCACGGCATGATCAAAAAAATCACGTATTGCCCTCTAAGATACAAAACTTGTGTTAACAAAGATTGATTCATTCTTAGAGTAAAGGCTTAACTTTGTCACATGGAGTTTCACCAATAAGTGTGAATAAAGTTTTCCTTTGAACAAAGATCACGTTGGACTGCATAAGATATTCTCTTTTAAGATCGAATCCACGTATTTATGATTTCCAGGAGTCATCTATTAAACCCACACGGAGAATCCCAAAAAATCCTCCGACGGAAGGTTCGTGGACCGTCCGACTGAATTCCGACATATGCATCGAATCTGAAGTTCACGTAAGGTACACGTACAGATTGATGCTGTGGAACTCAGGAGTTTTCTGTTTGTGAACGGTTTGGGAACGGTCCTTATACAGATTTAGGGTTTAACTGGGACCCTATAACCGTAGTACACCAGGAAGGTATACTAACATAACAAGAATGTCATGTCGGTAGGATTCACTCTTTGTTTAAAAGAAAAGTCATAGACTTTGTTTGCAACTTGTATATTTAAGAACTCTTAAAACCAAGTTGAGTTAGAGAAACATGAAAGATACATATTCATATTCAAGGGTTTGACAACCTTTACAAATGAATATTAACTTGATCAATGTTAACATACCTTTATGTAATCTCCAACCGGGTTTGTGCCCTATTCTTTTGCTTTACCTCACCGTATCAATCGAAAGGGCACTACATGGTGAGGTCGCACAAACACAATCAAGTTGTGTTAGAGTGAACAATTTCTTGTTCACCTTTGGTAGTCAAAACAGGAACTCCTACATCACTGGGTTTTTCACTAGAAGTAGTCTTTGGCTTAGAGTTCTTTATTGCCTTACCCTTTTTCCTGTTTTTCATCAGTAACCCAAGCATCTCATGATGTGATTTAACCATACCAAGTATTTGTTGGTAAAAGGACACAACATTTTTCATGAATTCTCTTTGGGTAGCCTTACTAGGGCGATCATACCCTTTGGCATTTATTGTTCTATCAATATTATGAGCAATATGATATTTCTTCCCATTTTTCTCATCAAGGTTACTTGAGAGAGAATTGGATTGACTATCCTTTTACAGGTTAGTTGATCTCCAATTGGGAACATCAGATCTAGTCTTCGCTTGTACAAAGTTGTTTTCCCTTCTGTAATTATGACGATTACGAGAGGACTTTATAGAGCGTTTATAGGCAAAACTTGGCTTGTCATAATTCTGTTTCTTATGCCTAAAGGTTGGACGTTCACAACCTGGATCATTAGAAGATGCTCCGTTGTTGTTAGGTTTGATGTTAATCTCCAAAACAACAGGAATAATCGAGCCATTGGCTTTTTCATTCCTTTTACGGAATCTGTAGCTTCTAGCCAAGTGACCTTTACCACCACAATAAAGGCAATTTTTGGTAACAAAAGGAGTGGGATGCTTGTTGTTACCTGGACGTGCGTGTGGAGCTTGATAAATCTTGCTCTTCTTCTCCTTGACTGGTTGTAGAGGTATATCACCTTGGGGATCACTAGTAGCCGGTTGAGAAGAATCCTTAGCCTTGACAAATTTCACCTCTTTGTTATTACTTGGAGCGTTTATTCCTTTATAGCCCAAACCTCGTGTGTCGCGATGATTTTTACTCGCTCCTAACATTGAGGTTAATTTGTCAGTGCTATTGTTCAACTCTTTCAACGTCTTGATTTCAGCAAGAGCATTAGCCAGATTAGCTTCCGAGCTATTATTCAACTCTTTTAATGTCTTGATTTCAGCAAGAGCATTAGCCAAATCAGTTTCCAGACGTTTTTCCCTAGTGAGAAAAGTGTTTTCTTTTTCTTCGAAACACTTTTGTTGAGTGACTATCTTAGCATCAGATGCAATAAGCTTTTCATTCAACTTACAGAGACTATGATGAAGATTTTCCCTTTCCAGTTCTTTCGAACATAACTCTTTGTCAAGAGATTTTACTTTACTATTGAAAATATCAAAGCCTATATAAAGACCTTGATATCACCTTTTTAAATTCTTGTTATCTCGAGAGAGCTGAGATAGAATTTCAAGGAGCATAGAGTTGGGTGTGCTCTTCATCGAAGGAGTTAAAACCTTAACGATAGCTGAAACATCCTCTTCTACTTCTCTCTCAAAGTCTGAATCGGGATCATCATCATCCATATGCATGTTCTTTTGGAGGACGGATTCCCAATCTTCAGACTCTACATCATTAACTGGAGTATCCTGTCTAGTAGATCCAATCAGGGCTTGTTCAGTCCTTGATTGCGAAGAAGAAGTATCGTTAAGATTTGGTTCAATACTGTTGACGCGGTCCACTTCTGCATGCATAACAAAAGTGCCTCCAGATGGTACGTTACAAGCGTTTATGCTTAGGACCATTACTCACAAGCCGCGATAAACACAGACAGTTACGTCTTTTATGTGTTCACTGGCTCTGATACCAATTTAAAATGGAGGGGTACCGAAATACGACCAACTTTTCGTTTGGGCTCGTGAGTCTTATGGTTAGGTTAGGACAATCTCAAAAATCAATATCCAAACCTAGATAACCGGAGTTGTGATCTAGGGATCAACTCGACAAAGATGAATCTTTGGAGTAAACTCAACGGTTATGGATAACGTACTTCTTATGTTTGCTTTTAATTATATGTCAGAGTTTATATAATTGCGGAAAGGAAAAGCACACAAGACACCAGAACGTTTTTTTTTAACGAGGAAACTACCTTGTAGAAAAACCTCGGGACCTCGTCCATATTGAACACCGCCCAGTACAAACTGACTACAAATTATAGCCTACTGTAAGACTTTGGTCTGGGATGTAGCAGAGACCAACTCAAGACCTCCAAGCGAATTGGCTACTGTCGCATTCCTTACGTCTCTAGATCCCCCACAGATCGTCACGCACTTGATTCCCCCAGCTGACGTCCTTTACAGGCCTAGGAGTTGCTTTGACCGTTGTCAAAGGCTTGTGTCAGCAATACTGGCTTTGCAACCTAATTGTTGACGTATGATCGAACTGTCCTCTATCAGTTTCTCATACACAAGTTGACTACCTTCGGATTGCTCCAGGTCATACGGAAATCTACTTTACAAATCAGGGCTGGCAAGCAAACCGAGTAAGCTATGCCCAATTTGTCTCTACCTCAGTTGTACACGAAGAATCAGTTAAGAAACTTGTACAACCGGAGCTAACTAGGTCTTACAACACCGAGTGCAGCCGTGCGTTGCTACCTTTCAATCCTGTGTGTAACGTATCAGTTCTTGAATAGCCATATAGCAGAAGAGACGGACTATGGAATAGACAAGAACGGGATCAGGTTACCAAGGTTACAGGTTAATCCGATTTCAACCAAATAAGGTCTCAATCTCCTACCTGTGCTTCCCAACTCTCAAGAGAAGTCTTTTATAGTCGTAGGGAGTTCCCAGAGGAGCTGCAACCTATAGAGGATGACTATACCACAACAAGTGTTCACCGAAGTGAAAAGAGTTTACGATCACTTCCCTAAGGACCTTCACGTATGCTTGATGCTTGTGGTATTTGTCTGTAGACACCTCTATTTATAGCACTCAATAAGATATGTTGCTTTGGTAAAGCAATCGATTACTTGTCCCACAAGTTAAGGAAACTTGGAAATCAAGTAAAGAGATTAATCACAATTGGAATTCTTTTTAACATTATCTGCCAAGTGTTTTGTTAGCTCAAAAACACTTCAAGATAGAATCCAACAGACCAGAGATAATCTTTATCTTATTGACTCATTGAGGATCGTTATATGGACCACAAAAGATATTATGTGATATACAAGTCCACCTAAGAGATAAAGGAGTTTAGAGTTTAACCCAAGTGAAATTCTGAAAGAATATTCACTTAATCTGAATACCAGCCAAAGTAACCGAAACCTAGGTTCGCGTAGGTTTGCGAAATGTTCAGTCACCTTAGAACTCAGTAGAAATCTGAGTTTCTGGTTTGCGTACCGGTTCGTGAACCGTTCGCCATTCAGATTAGGTCAAACTTGGATTCCGCTGGAAGTTCTGGGCTTAGCCAGGACTTAAACGTGTGTACGTCCTCAGCTGTAATCCATGGACTCTTGCTCAAGAGTACTCCTTTAGATTCACCCATATCCAACTAATGATTTGCAAGCAAACCATTGAAATGGACAAATGGTATCGAATCTATCTCATTCATTCTTGTACTCATAGCATTTGTGGGAACAAATACTAGTCATGACACAAGGCCATGTTAGACAAGAATACCATCTCAATCGCTATGATCACTACTAAAGTAGTCGACTATATTTCGAAAGAATAGAGAAAGTAGAATAGAAGAATTCCCATAAAGTCATAACTCCTACTAACCTTTTGTCGATGAAGAATAGTTGATGTCTTCTTTGTCTTCACAGTCTTCGTCTTCAAGGTCTCTACTACTTTGTCTATATCCCAATTCCAAAATCTAAACTGACAACTAGCTTGACATACCAACGCTAGTGGGTTTGACTGGACAATGTCCTAACAATTTCCTTTCACTAGAATACGCATATGAATATATATATATATATAAAACAAGTAAAGGGAGATAAGGAAAATTATGGTTTTGGCACTTGTTAGAGCATAGCTCGGTTGAACCCACTGATGTTGCTATCTCAAGTCAGTTGTCAAGTTCATGAGACAAAAACACAATCCTTGATAAGTTTACTCTACAACTCGGACTAGGATAGTTCTAGGTAATCGAGACGAAGACTGATGAAGACGAAGACCGAAGCTTACTACTTGATAAATCATAACGTCCTCGCTGAAGGTTAGAAAGGTATTTCCTTTCCGTATCGTTTTTACCATTTCTATCATACCAATAGTCTATGATGTTGTTTATATGATCCGAAGGTATTCTAGGATTTTCGCCTTTGCATTTGTCACACTTGTGATGATTTGTATAGGTAGAGTATGTTGAGTTGTCTCTTGAAATAACCCCAACGGTGAACGCGTACATATGTTGACTTTGGGATTTCAGAGAACGAGCTAAGTTTGTATGAACGCGTACATACAAGTTCAAGAGTTCTCCTGAACTCTAAGGATTGCTCTGTGAACGCGTTCATATAAGCCATGCGAAAACTTCCAACTTCCATATCTTGAAGTTTTCGGTCTAGACATAATTAGTTCTCGGACTTGTCGTGACTTGGCCCATGGAATTCAACAACTTAATCCAAGCGATGTTCAAACTAAGTATTTGGACCAGAAGTCTCAAAGCGATGTCCAAACAAGCATTGGACCAGAAGTCGCGAACCTTCAAACAAGGTTGAGTCTTCTTTAACTTTTGGCTTAGTCCAAAGTTCTTAGAAGATTGAG
>JAJJMA010306849.1:0-13342 GCA_023529015.1 Papaver nudicaule | reverse complement strand
CTTAGAGCTTTCTTTTCTTCTCCGTCTCTAAGTTAATATAAAGGTTTTTCCTAAAAACCTTTTGAGTTGGATATAGCAATGTGGTGTTATCTCGGTAGTACTACGAGATTTGATCCATCACAGTATTGTGTCTCTTCTTACCTAGTCTGGCTCTGTCGGATTGATTGCATATATTTATATGAGCCAATGTAAGAGAGATTGTGACTCACACTTATGTTGTGTAGACTCGAAATACTGCTGTTTCTGAGATTCGAATATGACGTCGTGGTTTGGCTCTGAAATCTGAAGTTCTGAATCATTCATTTGATTATGTATATGAACATCTTGTATGTCATATCTCACTTCTGGATTCCGAAACCATATTTGTGTATCTCAACTTATGAATTTTCAATGTTTGAACCTCAATGTAGGTTTTGGTAAAACTAAACGTTGATTTCGAAACCATAATCTAGTTTTCGCATTCATAAGCTATTGGTCCGAAACATGAATATTGTGACCAATGAGATATAACAGATTCGAAACTATGCTTGTGTGGCTGACATTGACTTGAGAATCAAGGCCAATGTGTCTTGACCATGTGAGATCTAAAAGGTCGAAAAGACCCTGGGGTTTCCTAAAGGTTTATGTGAACCGGGAAATATATTCCTGTGCGTCGAGGCTAAAACGGTGTGATGCTGAATCGGTTCTCGACCACATGGACTCTCAAGTTCGACACCAAACATTTGTAGAGAATTTAATATGTGTTTCTTGTTTCGAAACCTTAAACAAGGTTTTATTAAACAGAATCTAGATTTCGAAACCAAGCTTTAGGTTTCGCTATATGGAAACTTGATTTGGGAACCTTAAACCAGTTCCGGTCATATAATGAACTTTAGGTTCCGAAACCTTAATTTGGTTTCTACCAAAACTGACGTACGTTTCGAAACCATAATATGGTTGACTGAGAATGCGTAACTTCGAAGTTCAAAAGCTACATTTTTGATTTGTGCTTCAACGAATTAATGAGTTTGATATTCTCGGTTTGAAGTTTGAATTCGTTCATCTTCAATGTACAACTAAGTGGGATTGAGTCATCATCTGAAAAATGGTTAGTCGCTCTAGTTAGTGGATACATGATTACGGATCAATACTGTATGTGATTAAATCTTCGTATGATTTACTACTTGATCAAATATTCATTTGATGTTTTGATTTGAATTCTTGGATATCATTAACGTGACATCTATATTGGAATCAAGAATTCAGGAGATTTAACGTCTTTGCTAGTTACTCGTGGAATCTCGCACCGTACTTCCAATGGTATATCTATTTGCGTGATTTGGAACGTCTGAACCAATGTGTTCACTTAAGCTTAACACACAAGGCTTTGTCCACGTTTGTTATGATGCGTTTATGCGGAACGTTGAACCACGTTGGACCAGATCCCACTTCCACCTAGGTTCGTCTGGTTAGCCCAGCAATACCAAGGAAGTAATGTCGACATTATAAAGCTGGTGACGACATTTGGAAGTAATAATATCTAAGGAGATTTTCGAAACTAAGGACACGTTTTCGAATTGAGATCTTTCCCAGGGATCATATTTGGTAAGCACCATATTTCAAATTAAAAGAAATATCCAAATATACCTTACAATATTATTTGCTTTGATTGCTCTTGGCTAAACATGTTTCAAAATTATATTTTCTTTATGGAATATATTTTTTTTAAATGTAAAATGCTAGAGTATTAGTTCTCATTAAATGCTATGAGACTAAATGGGGAATTTCGGAACTATTGTGTAAATGTGCTTTGTGGAATTTCCGAAATTAACTTTGCCTCATTTCAAAGCTAAAGCCTTAGTCAATATAAATAGGAGTGGTATCTCTCCTGAAAGCTTTAATCCCCCTTGGCCAAGCTCTTCTTCGGAATTGTAAGCTTGTGTTGCTGCTTTTCTTTTCAGTTACATGAGCTTTTGCTCTCGGTCTAGAACTGCGTGAAAGTCTTCTCTCGGGATCAAGAAGTACCTCTACTTAAGGGAAACTATTTTATGTTTACTAGTCTTCTTTGTATTGTACTTGTGTTCTGTTCTATCACGTCTATCAAACCTAACGATCTTGTTTATTCTAAGGTCCTTCTCTTCTGATATAAGGCCACTCAAGATCGTTGTGATTAGAACATACTCTTTATCTATTAACCTGGATTTGTCAGCAAGCCGCTTTCGGTTTGTGTGCCTAAACTATAGATATTGAGTGGAATCAAGATCGCTGTTATTGGATTTGTTCTTTGCAGGTATATCGTTATTCACGGTCATATCATTTCGTACTTGCTACAGCTATCTGCTTGATTCCAACTGGGACGACAAGGTTGCTCTTTCGGGAGTTTAGGTTTTGAAACCTTGATCGATATCTCAAGGTGTTTATTGCCTAAGTAAACTTAATGACCTCGCTCTTGGTGTGAAAAGACTTCGGTGAAATATCTGTTAGTTACCAAGGATATCATCTAGCGATTTGACCTGCCGCTATTTGGTTGTTGTCCATAAGGTTGTAATCGTCCGATTGGAGGTCGGGTAGCGATAGTCCTCGCGACGGGCTGTGAGACAACTCTTGCGTAAGACAGTAACATGCGTCTGTTTACGTAGGGGAGTACATGCGTGACCATCTTGTTGTGGTTGGCCGAGGCGTAGGAATACTGAGGGGAAATATTTGTGACTAATAGTCGTATTATGGTCATATTGTCTTCACCAGCTAGTCCGAAGTCTGAGAGTAGGTGTGTTGGCGGCTTAATTCTTAAGAGTATTCAAAACTGGACTAGGTCCCAGGGTTTTTCTACGAGTTTGTAGTTTCCTCGTTAACAAAATCTTGTGTGTACTTTACTTTACTTCCGCATTATATTTGAGTCATCTTATATAATTAAAGTCTCGTACTTGGTTGGTTGACATAGTCTTTCGGATTCTTGTATTGACTCCCTTGTGTGAATCAATCAGATCTGAAAGAGATCTTGTTCTTGAGTTCTTGATTACAGGAACCGGTCAAGGTTTGACTTATAGGTGGACTGAAATAAAAGATTGGTGGTGTACTCGGTACCCTCGTCTTTTCAGACTCTAGTTCCATATGTACGAGGCATGAATGTAATAGGATCAAAATGGGTGTATCGAATAAAACAAAAATCTGATGGTTCAATGGAAAGGCGCAAAGCTCGATTGGTTGCTAAAGGTTTCAATCAACGGGAAGGAGATGATTATGGAGAGTCGTTTAATCCAGTTGCGAAGCCGTGTATAATTCGTTTGGTTCTGTCCATTGCTGTTGCAAATTACTGGAGAATGCAATATTAGATGTTCAAAATGCTTCTTGCATGGTGAACTTGAAGAGGAGGTTTACATGAAGCAACCATCAGGTTATGTCGATCCTAATTTTCCTACGTATGTTTGCAAACTCAACAAATCCATATATGGATTAAAACAAGTTCTTTGAACATGGTACTCTAAACTCAGTTCTCATCTACTTCATTTGGGTCTCAAAGGCTCTGTAGCAGACAACTCATTGTTTGTAAAACAGTCTTCAGAGGGGATTATGTATGTTTAGTTTACGTGGATGACATAATAATCACATGCTTTAACTCTATACTCGCAAACATGTTAATAGATGATTTGAGTTCTGTGTTTGCAGTTCGTGATGTAGGTGAATTGAACTACTTCTTGGGTGTAGAAGTAATCAAAGAAGGCACATCCATTGTACTCAGTCAGCGAAAATATATTACTGATCTATTGAAAAGAACAAAGATGGAAGGAGCAAAACCTGTCTGCACACCGTTGGCAGCAAATGCGAGAATTCCGAAAACTGGCAGCAAGAAGTTTGAGGATCAGACGTTGTATCGGAGTGTTGTAGGATACCTTCAATACTTGCATTTGGCGAGACATGACATAGCAGTTGTAGTGAACAAAGTGTGTCAGTACATGCATGATCCATATATAGAGCACTGGGATTTGGTCAAGAGGATCTTAAGATACCTAAAGCATACAGTACATTATGGCTTAACAATAAGAAAGTCATCCAATATGTCTCTGAATGCTTACTCAGATTCCGATTGGGCTGGTAGTTTGGATGACAGGCGGTCTACGAGTGGATATTGTATATACTGTGGAGGTAATCTAATCTCATGGAGTGCCAGAAAACAACGAATTGTTTCAAAATCAAGCACTGAAGCAGAACACAGAGGAATTGCAATAACTACTTCAGAAGTTGTATGGATTCAGTCTCTACTTAAAGAATTGGGTATAACAGTTTCTACTCCTTCACTATGGTGTGATAATTTGGGAGCTACATATCTTACATAAATCCAGTATTTCATGTACACATGAAACATATTGAGATTGACTACCATTTTGTTCGAGAAAGAGTTGCTGACAAACAACTAAAAGTGAAGTTTATTTCTTCGAAAGATCAGTTAGCAGAAAGGGTCTTCCGTCACCACGATTTCAGTATTTACGGGACAAGTTGAACATTCGTCAACTACGTTCAAATTGAGGCGGAATGTTAAGGATAAGGCTTAGAGACCGGTTCTTAAGCTAAGTTAGAGTCTACATGAGTCTGCACCTACTAGCTAGTCTTTAGGCAACAATATTTACGCAACAGTTTGTAAAGATTGAATGTATCTAAACCCTAACAGACTCTATATTATACTCTATTTATATTGAATGAAAAACTACCAGAGATTGTGTGGTCGAATATAGATGCAAATCAAGTCTTTTCTCCTTTAATTGATATTATGAGTTATACAACGGATGTTACAGATTTAGAGTGGGAATGGGTTAATGTAAGAATGACTACTGCGGTTTATGTGCTCTCACTTCTTACTCTCTCTTTCCTATTTTCTCTTCTCTTTCTTCCGCTTCTCTCTTTTCGAGTCGGGTAATTTATAGGATTGGATGCGGGTCCCGCCATTCTGACAGAGTCTGACAGCTTCTGCTCTGGATTACTGCGGTGCGGTGCTTAACGAAACCTCGTATTGCTGCGGTTGCGGTATAATACCGCAACCGCTCTCTAGCTTGTTATTGCGATCTTCTTTTATTTCCCCCATGGGAATTGCAACACATGGCGGGCTAGGCCTGACTTATGCATTTAATGTGAGCTGACGTTTGTCAGCTGGCGTGCTTCGAGACCCGTTGAGTATCTGACAGGTGGAGATCTATCTCGGCGTTCATACTGCTTTCCTCGAGTTCCTTAGTACGGGCAACTGAACAGTCGATTCGGTGTGTTGTAGTGCACCCTCTTATCTTGCACTTAGCTTGTGATGTTCCACGTGGTGAATACGTTATTTTGCAGTTACAAAACCAACTCCTAAAAATACCTGACTTTCTACAATACTTTGCAAGCTTATCAACTGCTTTATTACAAGTTCATTGTATCAAGTCTACAGACCTTATAAATTAGCACATTAGTAGGAACAACAAAGATTATCCACGATTCTAAGAGCATGCAACATTTTTTCCCCCACATTTTTAGTGTATGAAGACCAAACTTCCACGTTTAGGCATAAATCGGGATATGGATAATAGATGAGAAAGGATCCGTGGACATTCTTAGATGGACATTATCTTACACTTTCAGCTCCATTTTTTTTTATAAAATTCAAACGACAATGAATTTGAAGCTAGTATTTTGGTGATACGTTCCTCTTGTAAGGTTCTACAATCCTACCAAAAATGAGCACAAAGCGAGACGCATAACACCAGCATCCACCACTTTGAAACTCAACCGTTGAAAATTAAAGGTTGAAATTAATATCGGTTGATAGTAAAGTTTGCTATCTCGGTTTGTGCTCATTTTTTATAAGATTTTAGAGCCTTACAAGAAGAACGTATCACCAAAATAGTAGCTTCAAATTCATTGTCGTTTGAAAATTATAGAGAAAATGGAGCTGAAAGTGTAAGATAATGTACATCTAAGAATGTCCACGGATCCTTCCTCTTTAGTGTATGGAGTCCAAACTTCCACGTTTAGGAATAAATCGGGATATGGATAATAGATGAGAAAACAAATGCGTTTGGCTAGATGAATGGCACCCACCTCTTTGTCGTAGCCGAACCCACGAGCAAACATTTGGTGATGATAATGATATTGTAGCTAAGCTTCTACAGTGACAGTATAGTGTTTTGAAACGTATAACATCATAATGTTGGAGTGAGCTGTTCTCTTTGAATATGAGATCCGCAAACGTTATGTGTATGTGACCTCTTTTCCATGATATCTGCCGGATGGTTGATCGGCCTCGGGATTATAGGCACAAGTTGCTTCGTTTTGTGCATTAAAAAGAATTGCATTTTGTGTTGGACATGAAATTGACTTATTCTACTACTACTATATCGCTGCTGGCAGATTAGATAAATATTTGTATTAGCCTTTATTATGGCTTCTGCCGACCTGCAATGCCGTGGATTGTTTTTTTTTTTGAATAAGAAATGGTTATATTAAGAGGAAAAGTGATATTTACATGCAATGCCGTGGATTGTTACGGATTTTTTCTTAAAAAAGAAGCAAGTTAACAAAATTGGTAATTGCCACCCACCAGATGTAGAAATTCTTTCTGTATACGTATTTTCGAGAATATCAGAAAAATAAAAATGAAAAAGGGAAAAAGAAAAAGAAAAAGAAAGGAGGAAATGTGGATTTTAAGAAATCTGGAAGTGTGTTTTTTCCTGGTTCTTCTTCCAAGTGGTGACACAAGTACTTTGGTTGTATTAAAGTATTGAAACAGATAGGAGTGACTCTATATATCCATCATCTATCTATACTATAGATTAGAGAGAGATGGGACTTGAACAAAGTACCACAAACAACAGAAGAAATACACATGAAAACTCAAGACTCATCACAGGGAAAAGAAAGAGAAGAAAGTAAAAAATTATAAGATACAGGTGTGTGTGTGATTTCATTTCCTTTCAAAACCTTACAAATTCTTTGTGCCCCATGATAGATTGATAGAATATTGATCATCTGGTTAGATATTCTTAGATTATTATTGTCTTATTTGATTAGATTTTGTGAATTTGTTAGAGGGTTTGAAAAGTAAGATTAAAGATGGAAACTTTGGGGTTCTTTTTTTGTGAAACTGAATGTGTGATGTTCAAGGAACCATTTCATTTGATGGTCTTGAAAGTAATCATCTTTGGGTTTCTTTTGCATTGGTTAAAGAATCCTAAATCACATGGATTTCAGCTATGGGATTGATATATGAATGTTGCAATACCATCTGTTGATATATGAGTTACTAATTTGAGTTTTCTTTCTTGTTTCAGGTTTTTGTTGTTTCGAAATCTTAATCAACTATGACTACACTATGGTTGGATAATCATTTGCTGCCGACTATGGGTTTGGACAGAACGTTTGTTTTCTTAGCTTGTTATCGATTGTCCTTAAATGATCAAACAAAACAATGTTAGTTAATTTGCAAATTACTAGCTTTTAGTAGTTTATTTTAGTTAGGATTTTAAAGTAGTATTTGGGAATTTAAAGTGTTGGGAGAAATTAGGTTCGAATTAGGTAAACAATTTTATAGCAGAAAGAAACCTTAGTAGAAATTGTAGTAATGGGTTTGCCTCAAGCATCCTCCAGCAGAAGCACGGATGAAGTGGAATCAAATTTGAGCTCATATGTCGAAAACTTACCTCGGTTTCCTAGTGGGAGCAGCAGTGTTTTGGATGGAACCCATATAGGAAGCACCGACGGCGGCGATATGATGTCTGGAGATTTTCCATTTGGAGATTTTCAGAGGAAGACCAGCTTGGAAGCTCCAAAAGACACAAATCAGCATCTTAAACACAAGGGTGTTGTTGATGCTAGTACATCTAGTGTTTCAACTTCAAGAGTTGGTTTTCAAGATAAGCATAGTCTTTATACTCCTAGAATTGGCTGGAATGCCCAGAGTCCTGTTTCTCGGATTGTGGGTTTTGATTCAGGTAACGCTTCCGCTTCCCTGATTGGTAAAAATGAAACTGAAACTGAATTGCATGGGTCCTTAGTCAGGAAGCGATTGTTATCTCCTTTGAATGGAATGCTTTGTCCGAAAGAATTCCACGTTGATCCATTAGATATTGCCGGGGATGGTAATCTTATGAATTCCTCTAGTTTGTCTGTTGATGTTAATGTTTCTTTGATTCAAGACCACAAAAAAGCTAATACTAGTGACCATAGTTATTTCAAAATCCCAAGTTCGTCTCCATCTAGCTGCACAAAATGGGAATTTGATGTTCGTAATAGAAGAGGTTTGAGTTTTATAACAGATGGTCCTTTGCTTGAGAACCATGAACATTTACTTCAGACTCATCCTTTTCCAAAAGCTGTTGGGTCTTGTGGAGAACCAGTTAGTATAAGAACCCGAAGTGGGGCGACAGCTATATCTCCCAAAAAGGTGATATCACCACCTCTCTCGCTGTCTCCCCTTGGTCCTAGATTTTCTGAAAGAATGAAAGTTGGAAGAGAGGTGAAGATCGAAATGGAGGGTAAATACCTGACCTCAAAGAAAATGGAAAAGTTGCTTGAGGGAATTACTTCAGGCATTTCGTTTTCTCAGGATGAAGAGTATGGGATTTCGAGTAAATCACTCCAAGATCATGATATGTTATATAAAGGTTATTATGATCCAGGTACACCTGAAAGTCCCATTTTCATGGGTCAGCATTCTGGCCCTTCTCCAGCCCCTACTCCTCAGTTCATTAAGTTCATTCGAAGTATGGGAGGAACTCCTGTTAGGCGGTCCCTGGTTGGTTCTTTTGAAGAATCTCTATTGTCAGGATGTTTTTCATCTGGCAAAGTCAGCCAGGTTAGTATTATACTGCAGTGTACTTCTGTAAAAAATGCGTTCTGGATATAGATTTTGATTCCTGCTTCTCATTCTCACGGTGTCTAAAAATGCAGAAATTTGATGGTTTTCTGGCTGTTCTAAATGTTACTGGAGGAAACTTTTCTCCGCCAGTGCAGAAGCTTCCCTTCTCAGTAACTAGCGTCGATGGTGACAGCTACTTGCTGTATTATGCATCTATCGATTTAGCTGGAAATTTCTCACCAAACAAGTGCAAAGGAAAGACTACGAAGAAGAGCCTCAGCAATGATAATTCCCGAGCTACCAAGAGCCGACTGCGCGTCCCTATGAAGGGACGCGTACAACTGGTACTAGGTTTCTTAGCCCTCAAAATTTATCGGTGATCAAGTTAGTTAGGTTCATTAATTGCCAAGTTTGGATACATTGGAAGAGTCGGAAAATGGCTTTCTGCTCCAATTTTTGTTATTTGAAGTTGAGTGTAGCCTCTCTTAGTTGTTTATTTTGATACTTTTCCATGCAACCTAGATTAGTTATGAACTTATATGAGACAGCTGGACAGTTTTTTGATGTAGCAGATAAAGAATAACCTAAGGTTTCTCTTATCACTAACAGATTAAATTGGGTTTGGGCAGGTCCTCAGCAACCCAGAGAACACACCAGTTCACACCTTCTTTTGCAACTATGATTTGAGTGACATGCCAGCTGGAACCAAGGTATTTTGAACTGTATTCTTCCTATTGACTTTGTTTCCTGTCGTCAAGTGATCTAGTTCTATTCACTTATGTTTTTATGCACTGCTGTTCAAAAATGAGCAGACGTTCTTGCGCCAAAAAGTTATTCTAGCCTCTTCTGGATCAAATTCTAATCCTGTGAACGGAGTGAGCAGAAATGGTTCTGGCATGAATAGTGAGCCCAAGACGGCACAAGCATCGACAAGATCTCAACTTGGTCAGCTTAGTAAAGAATCTGGTAAGTCTAATGGAGTTGAAATTGTACGTCACATGAAACTCGCAAGTGAAAGCTCTAATGACAGAATGAATTCGTAAATTTGAAGCACGGCAGCAAAGCTATGCCATTTGAATGCCAGCAAAATGAAGGAGATATAAATCCCCCACTTTTTCTTTCTGGATCAAATAACTTAGTTCCTAGTGTTGGTGCAGAAAATACTCATGGATTCAAGAGTTGCAAATGCCAGAAGGCTAATGGGGAGGAACATGACCCAATCGGTGAAGGTATATGCCATAGTGAACCTGTTAAGAAACTAGCTCCTAGTAGTTCGTCGAAACTGAACGGGAAGAATACCACCATCAGTAGTAGTTGTGCTCGTGTTCTACGTTATGCTCTTCATCTCCGATTTTTATGTCCTTCTCCTAAAAAAGTTTCAAAGTCAGCGAGACGCCATTCTGATCCTTTACCTGGATCCCAAGGAAATAACACGAACGTTGGAGGAGAACGGCGTTTCTACTTGTACAATGACTTGAGGGTTGTGTTCCCTCAACGGCACTCAGATTCTGACGAGGGCAAGGTATGTAAATAAAATTTCTAACCTCTTTCTTTTACTCATTTGATGAAACTTATATACTTGCCATTAGATCTAATATGTGGTGTTGTCTTGATGAGAATTTGCATTCCAAAGTAACACCATGCAAAGTGCAATTCCGAGAATTGTATAGATCTTTGTTCTAGCTGACCTTTTATGAAACAATGGATTACTCTATACCCTGAGTTTTTTGCACCTTGATTTGGATTTGCTTTTGTATTTACCTCTGCACAAGAAAGTTTATAACACGGTTTTGTGTGGACATGACAGTTGAATGTTGAGTATGATTTTCCAGCAGATCCGAAATACTTCGATATAAGTAACTATTGACAGAACAAGTTCTCATCTCTCATCTATTTAGTCGGGATTTAGTTGGGTCAGTCTCCTTGGAGTGGAGGCTCTGGGTTCGTTTTTCTGTTTATATTTTGTACATTCTCATTATTACCTAGATGTAACCAAGAAGCTTGAGGGTGGGGCATGAACAAGCTCAATCCCCCGCTTTCACTTCTTCAAATGTAAAGAACTGTTCAAAGAATAGTTATGCAAATTGTTGATTTAATTTGATTTTTCCTAGTTCATGCAGATTTGTGACTTTATTCTCGACTGACTAGCTAATAACTGCGCTTTCATCAATTTCGTTTAAACATTTGATCTTTAGTTAAGCCCATAAATTACCTTGCAACGTGATCGTTGGCACTTTTTCAAGGTTTATGCCTACCTGGATACTACAGTGAATACACCTCATGTTTGTAGGAATTCTAAAACAGCCCATTTGATAAAACGCTGATTTAGGGACCGGCAAAATTACTTGAGAGAATGGGTTTACGATCCCTATCCCAGAGTGGGTTATAAGGGGTGTCAAAATGCTATGAAAAGTCTAAGTTACCCTTTCAACATTAACAAAAACCTAAACCAAGAAACTGATTTAAAGTTCCAATTTCTTTCAACTCTTTATCTTCTTCTTCATCGACTCCTCCCACTGCCCCTCTATCTCCCTCTCTATTTCTACAAACCTTCTTCGTCTCGATTAATCAACGATTCAGAATGGTTAAAAATGATAGTTCAGAGTGATTTTCGGCTAGGTGAAACCCTAAAAATCTAGACGAAAATTCAATTGTCGTCTGTATTGCATGCAAACAAACCAGACGAAAAATAACTTACCAAATGTGTCGCAGCCAATGCAGCCGAAAATAGGCTTAATTTCGAAAAACCTAGCCGAAAATTTTTAATTTTCGGTTGCGTTTGGTATGAAATATCCAGACGAAAATAAAAAAAAATTGGTATTCGTTGAACTTTGTTTTCGTCTGGATTGATTCAGTACTTCCAGACGAAAATCAAAATTTTGGATTTTGTTCAACTGTTTTTTCGTCTGGAATAATTCAGTATATTAGAAATACGTAATCCAGACGATTTTGAACTTAACAAAATTTACGCACACAAAACTCAGCCGATATCAACAATTTCCAACCGACAATTGGTTCCCACAAAACTTTTGTTTTACAGAGATAGTTTCGTCTGGGAGTAGATAAACAAACAAGCCGAAATTACAATCTCGTCTGGATTTTGATACTAACATCCGGACGAAAATTTATTGTACGACAAATTTTCCCCAAATTCGAAAATTGTCGGTTGGATTAAGAATACAACCCAACTGAAATTGCAATATTCAGCTGGATTCTGGGTTAAAATTGAGCCGAAAATAGGCTCTGGAACTCACAAAAATCACATTTTTTTACGTGATTTGAAAGATTAGAGCACAAATATAGGCATACCTGAGTGTTTTCTATAGTTGATCCGTGATGTAATGGGGGAAAGTGTTCATAATCTTCAGGATTGAGCTCCAGATTGTGAACATTGGCATCGTTTGTGCCTATCAACTAATGAATTCTAATTAAGTAGGGATATTTTAGTATTTAAGAAAATATGTTGGATAAGAGGTTTTGGAAAAAGCTTAAAAAGAACCCTATTTTGTCTTATTACCCGGTCTTCCTAGTAATTTTGCCGGTCCCTAAATCAGTGTTTATTTGATAAGAAGGTAAGAGTGTTAACCACATGTTTTTGTAGCTCTACGCCTCTACCTGCTTGATTAGGAGTTTTACCTTGCCGATTGTTAAGCTTGTTTATTTCTTCCTTGCAACAAGGGAACGCCTAAATATATCTTGGTAGTTGACATGTTAAATCATCATGTGCACGGTGCACCATCACTCGGGCTCTTACTGAAACACACACACAACAAGCTTTCAAATTTCGACAACTGGCGTGAATACAATCCGAAATTATGCAGAAATTTAAGTGAGGAAGGATTCCATGACATGGTCAGAATGACACTATCTTGACATTGTTGCACCATTTTTCTTTATAACACTCAAATGACAACGGATTTGAAGCTAATTTAGATTTCTAACTTCCTATAAAAAATGAGCATATTCCGAGACGTATAGCACCATCATCTTAAAAAATGAGCATATTCTGAGATGTATAGCACCATCAACTACCACTTAGAGCATTTCCAACAGTGGATGGAAGTCTTAATTTGTATTGCCACATAAGATCTAAGACCCAATATTCTTGAAAATGAATCTCCAATAGTGGGGTTTTCGAGTTTAAGGGTGATGACATGCACTACAAAAGGTGTTAGAGAAAGTCTTAACTAGACTTTCGGGAAGACCCTCAATTTTTCTTGTGTTTCTTTAATAATTATTTTAAATTAAATTAAATGGCTAAGATCTTATCCACATAAGATATCATAAAGGTTATAACATCCATTGTTGGAGATAGTTTACTAGTTTTTAGGTTAATCTACGTAAACCCTTCGAAATAAAGGTCTAAATAAGACCTCTACATAGAAAGTTTTCCACCCACTATTGGAGATGCTCTTACAGTCTTAACCATCAACTAATAAAATGAGCCAAAGGTACATTCAAAATGGTAAATGGTGGTGTTATATTTTTCGGAATGCGCTAATTTTTGGTAAGAAGATAGATCTTTGTAAGAAGAATATGCCA
>JAJJMA010306810.1:0-13355 GCA_023529015.1 Papaver nudicaule | reverse complement strand
TGATTGTGAGCCCTTAATCTAGGAAGATAGGTTTTTGCTCTCACAGTTTGGCGCTAGAAACAGGGACACTATGTCTCGGTAAAAGTATTAGTCTTTTCCTAGTGACTTTGTGTTCTCAAAACAAAAACAACAATATGATTTTTCTCATTAAAAGAGCAAGTAATAGCGTTGAAAATATGCAAATTGTTATTACTTATAATTTTATGTCTATGCTTTCATTTTATCCTGAGCTTACGTAATAACACAGCGGCACGATACGGCGAAAAAGTCCGGAGGAAGGATGGAGTATATTAATGATTTAACTAACAAAATCTTTGTAAAAATCTACTGGGTTTTTCTGTTGTTTATTCCATTGCAGAACATGGAGTTACCCAAAGAACCCCCTAAGCCAAAGAATCCTATACCCGCAGTAAGGACGCGAAGTGCGCAGAAAATCGCCATGGAGCAGGAAGCAAACCGCACGGCCGCAGCAACAAAGGCGAACACGGTAACAGGAGCAGATCTGAGGACAGTCGTAGCCTCCAAAGAAGCATCAAAGGTCGCAGCAAAAGCTACGGCGGAAATGATTGCGATTGCAAAGAAGAAAGTTTTGGAACAGCATCAAAAAGCGCAGACTATTGATGCACTCAAGGAAACCACAGGCAAGAATGCAACTGTAGAAGCGCAAAAGATCGCATCACAGGCAGCGGCAGACGCGAGGAGTTTGAAAGCCATTCGAGACGCAGAAATTCGAAAGGTGGAAATGACAAAAGTAGTGCCAGAGAAAAACAAAGGCAAGGTGGGAGGAGCAATCCCAGAGGATTACTGCGATTACCACGGAATAAAGGGTCACACAACAGAGAGCTGTCAAGCCGCTAAAGAGCAAGCTAAAAAGCAGGTCGGCCATCTTCATCAGTATGGATTGGCACCAGGCGAGCTGGGAGGATCATCACGCTTGCAACTGCCATATCAGCTCCCCGGGAGCGGAGTTTTGTTACCAGGTCAAAGTCCCGCCGTGCAACATGAGAGGGTGGAACAAGAAAAGCCACACATTGACATCGAGGCCAGTGAGGACGATTCTGTTGAAGAAGAGTTCGAAGCAGATTTTTTCCATCCACATGAAGCAATCCCTCGTACGGAGCCATCTCCTCAGTCAAATGCATCCATACTATTGGCGGCAGAACTAAAGGCAGCACAAAGGGAACGAAAATTGCTGGCGGACGCGATGGCCATCCTAGCACGAGAGAATGAGGAGTTAAAGGGAAAAGCCGCAGTCATGGCGAGAGCGCAGCAAGTTCAGCCTTTACAGTACCAACTTCCAAGAAGTCCCGCACGGGAAGAAGGTTCGCAGAACATCCGGCTTCAAAACAACCCGGACAGAAGAATGATCATGCACCCTCAGCAGCGAGTCCGGACGCCAGCCATTCCGTGCAATAACAACTATATGGGAGATATGGATTACGACTACGAAGTAGGAAATCAGTCCGCGGAAGATGACATGGAGGGAGACTATGACGAGGATGAGTATGAGGATGAGTACGGTAATGGAACGCAACCCGTAAACAGACCAGCTAACCGCGGCGGCATGCCCAACAATCATGAACGACAGTACCGGGATGAGATAGAGGAAATGAGAGCCGAGCTAAGAGCAATCAGAGCGCACCAAGGGGGCAACAGGTTGGAAGTAGCAATGCACGATGCTCAGACAACACCACTCGTTCCCCGGCTAGCATTGACTAGGATTTCCAGGAAATGTTCACTGCCAACTTTCACATGTTATGACGGGACCAAAGATCCCGCGGCGCATCTAAGGTATTACGCACGGGTTATGGCGCCATGGGTAAGGAACAATGTGGTAATGTGCAGGTATTTCCCATCCAGTCTAAAAGGAGTCGCGCTACAATGGTACGACAACTTGACTCCGAATTCCATCAGATCATATGCTGAACTGGCCACCAAGTTCGTGGGACAATACATGTATAACAAAGCTTTGAAGACGGGGACTGATAAGCTTCACGGACTCATTTCTAAGACAGGAGAGAGTTACAGAGACTATGAGAGAAGATGGACGAAGATCTGTCAAGAGATAGGAAACGTGAGCGATGAGGCGAAAATCAGCGGTTTTACCTGGGGACTGGATAGGCACTGCGCGCTATTTGTGGAAATTCACGGATCAGATCCGCAGACCGAAGGAGCATTGCGCATCATCCTAGAGAAACACGTACGATTGCAGGAAATTCAAAGAGACAACCCGCGAGGTCAGTCGCATCGATCCACGGATCGGCCAAGGAGCAATCACAGGTCATCTCAAGGGCAAGGGAGCACGCACCGTACCAATTCGGTTGAGCCCGTGCCCACAGAAAAGAGGGCGCACGATGGAGGAAGGCAGTACGAGAACAAGCGTCTAAAGCCGGGAGCGGGAAAAAAGAGTTACAATTTCAATGATGCCGTCTACACAAAGCTGAACACTAGCGTGTCACAAATCTTGCGTACTTTGAAGTCCCGAGAGGATATGAAGTGGCCATGGTCAAGAGGACAACAGGCATCCCGGAATGAAAACCACAAAGATTTCTGCGAGTACCATGAGTTCAAAGGGCATCGAACTAAGGATTGCAAGACTTTGAAAGATTACATACAAGAATTGGTGGACACATGAGATCTAGGACAGTACGTGTACCAGCAGCAGCGTAGCCAACGGAACAAGACGGTTGTGATTCCCCCAAACGACCAAGTAGTTACAATGATCACCCATTCAGAATCACGATCTTCGTCACTCGTGGAAGGTATAAACCAGCGACTCAGAAAGCGAATGGAGAGCCATGAGATTTTCAGCATGAACGGAGAGGCCACGGAGCAGTGGGAAGAATGGATGGCTACACCTTTAAGCTTTTCAGCAGCAGATGTTGATCAAGATATGGATGTGCACAATGATCCGTTAGTTTTGACTCTTCCGATTGCTGGATGGAACGTGAAGAAAATCTTGATTGATAGCGGGAGTTCCTTGAACGTAATGTTTTACAGCGCGTTCCTGAAAATGAATCTCAAGGATGAGCAGTTATCCCCGTCACGGTATACTATTTACGGTTTCAATGGATCTATCTCGAAGCCTAAGGGAGAAATTATATTGGAAGTAAAAGTGGGTCCCTTAACGGTTAATACGAGTTTTAGCATCGTAGATGCGCCTTCGCCGTATAATGCCATAATAGGGAGATTGTGGGTTCATCAGCTAAAAGGAGTTGCATCATCATATCATCAGTACCTAAGTTTTCCCACGGATCAAGGAGAAATGCAAATCAAAGGAGATCAGGATATAGCAAGGGAGTGTCATGCGACGGAAATCAGAATGAATGCAGAGCGTGCGGAACGAAATACCAGGAAAGCTCGTAAGGAAGAAAACAAGAATCTAGTTATCAATGAATATCTCGAAGAGTCGAAAGGGAAAAGCTTAATGCACGTGCGCACTGATCCCGCGTACGAAATGACGAGTCCTTGGAGGGAAGCAGAAAGAAACAAGAATTTGGCGATTGAACAGCACCTTACAGATATAGCAAATGAGATTCTCGCTACCACACCAAAGCTCAACGGGAACGCGAGCACTTCTTGTCCCGGTATGACTCCTGATGAGATGGAGGCAATGAAAGCAGTGAAGGGGAAAACGCATGCCAAATAGCAATTAAAGAAGGCTCCCCTCATAGGAGCTGCAGAGCCGCTTTTTTCCGCGGTGGAACCTACTAAAGAAGTGAACATAAGCACGCCTGAATCTCCAAGGATGATTAAAATTGGGACATTAATGGGACAAGAGCAGGAAAACGCACTACACCAATTGTTGATTGAGTACGCTGACATCTTCGCGTGGAAAATGGGGGATATGCCCGGCATAGATCCAAAAGTTGTGGAGCACGAGCTAAAGATAGAGCCAGGAACGCAGCCGTTTAGGCAAAGACTGCGGAAGATATCACCGGATTACCAGCATGCAGTAGAGCAAGAATTGAAGAAACTTTTGGAAGCAGGATTCATCAGGGAGGTCAAGTACCCGACGTGAATATCAAACATGGTAGTCGTGCCAAAGAAGAATGGAGGCGTGCGGATCTGCATAGATTTTTCCAATCTTAACAAAGCGTGCCCAAAAGATAGTTATCCGTTGCCCAGCATAGACCAGCTTGTCGATGCGACCGCGGGACACGAGCTATTATCATTCATGGATGGATACTCTGGATACAATCAAATTGCGTTGGCCCAAAAGGATCAAGAGCACACTGCTTTCTTTACTCCGAGAGGATTGTATTGTTACACCAGGATGCCGTTTGGACTAAGGAACGCAGGGGCGACGTATCAGAGGTTGGTGAACAAGGTTTTCGAACCATGGATAGGGCGCAATCTTGAAGTATACGTAGATGATATGCTAGTCAAAAGCAAGAAGGCGGGCAGCCACTTAGAAGATCTAAGGGAAATTTTTCAGGCTATGAGGGAATGTCACATGAAAGTAAACCCGGAGAAATGCACTTTTGGAGTTACATCAGGCAAATTCTTAGGGTACTTGGTTACCAAAAGAGGAATAGAGGTGGATCCGGCCAAAATTCAAGCAATCGTGGATATGCCATCACCGCGCAAATTGAAAGAAGTCCAAAAGCTTAATGGAAGCCTAGCGGCGCTAGGAAGATTCATTGCAAGATCATCAGACAAATGCAAGCCATTTTTCAATATATTGAAAAAAGAAAGTAAATTCGCGTGGACGGACTCGTGCGAGGAAGCATTCCAAAAGATAAAAGAATACCTGGCGGCCATACCAATTCTTCAAAAGCCCGAGCGGGATGAAGTGTTGGCCCTGTACATTGCATCAACGAGTAACGCAGTGAGCGCCGTGTTGGTCAGAACTAACTTGAAGGAAGAACAACCCGTCTACTACGTCAGCAAAACCTTGTCTCCTGCAGAGAGAAATTACACCAAGTTAGAACAACTCATCTTGGCCTTAGTCCATGCAAGTCAGAAGTTGAGAACTTATTTTGACGCGCATTACGTACGCGTGATCACCAAAGCTCCACTGGGGGCGGTGCTCGGAAATACTGAGGCCGTGGGGAGAATAGCCAAGTGGAATGCACAATTAGGACAGCATAAGATCATTTATGAGTCCCGTACGGCGAGAAAATCTCAAGTGCTCGCAGATTTCTTGGCGGATTTACCCTTAGACAACGACGATGCAGTGGACGAGATACCAGGCTTTGAAGAGGATATTGAAGATCCAAACAGCATTTTGGTTCCCTCCAACTCTAAAAGGTGGGAAGTTTTTGTTGATGGCTCCAGGAATAAGGAAGGAGCAGGAATAGGCATTGTCATTACCTCGCCTTCGGGGGACCGTGTGGTGCATTCATTCAGACTGGAGTTTGAAGAGCACACGAACAATGTGGTCGAGTACGAAGCCGTAATACATGCGTTGCGGTTGATCATAGAAATGGGCATCGATGATGTGCGACTGACGAGTGATTCACAGCTTGTTATCCGTCAAATTGAGCTGGAGTATCAGACCATAGATGAAAACATGATGGCATACATGGCATTGGCTCAAAGTCTCGCCTCCAGAATCGAGAAGGTTATATTTCGACATTTGTGTAGAAAGGATAACCGTCACGCAGACGCCCTGGCATTCCTGTCTTCAATGGTGAAAGATCCGACCACAGTTGCCATCAAAATAGGGAGAATATATGAACCCTCGGTCAAACTGAAGGGAATCATGGTCACGAACCACGGACAAGCATCCTCAGAGGAGGATCTGGAAGATAAAGCTACCATGGAGGACCTCGTGGAAAAAGCAGAAAAGGACCGAGAGATGATGATTGATGAGGAAAAAGACTGGAGAATCCCTATTCGCAAATTGCTGGAAAAAGGATTAAGGCCATCAAATTACTTACAAGAAAGAAAAATTGAGTCCAAGGCAGGAAATTACGAGTTGCGGGATGGAATTTTGTACAAAAAGTCATTTTCAGGGCCACTCTTCAGATGTTTATCCCGAAAAGAAGGCCACCAAGTACTGATCGCCATACATTATGGAGATGCTGGAAATCACAGTGCGGGAAGATCCTTGGCACACAAAGCTAGGATGCAAGGGTACTATTGGCCCTACATGAACAATGACGCCGCCAACATGTCTAAAAGATGCGAGGAATGTCAACGATACGCACGAAGAATCCGAGCTCCAGCTACAACATTGAATTCAGTGCTTAGCCCGTGGCCATTCGCGAAGTGGGGAATAGACATAGTGGGTCCTCTCGTAATGGGTACCAAGAAGAGAAGATATCTAATAGTGGCTACGGACTACTTCACAAAATGGGTGGAGGCAAAAGCGTTGGCTAATATCAGAAACATTGATGTCTTCACGTTTATCTTCGAAAATATCATTTGTAGATTTGGTATTCCCGCGGCCATAGTCTCAGACAACGGAGCACAATTATCTGGTGCGCACGTGGATGAGCTCTTTGAACTCTTCAAAATAGCCCAGCTAAAGTCTACCCCCATTTATCCACAAAGCAATGGACAGGCCGAAATCACGAACAAAACCATTGCCCTAAACTTGAAAAAAACTTTGGGGCCAAAGAAAGGATCATGGTGCGAACAATTGCACAACACTCTGTGGGCATACCGTACTACAAGACGAGAAGCAACGGGAGAAACTCCATTCCTACTCACATTTGGAGCAGAGGCAGTCATCCCTACGGAAGTTATACTTCCCACCACAAGAAGTGAAGCATGGGAGAAAGGTCTTAACTCGGACTTGATGTTGCAAAAGTTGGATGACCTAGAAGAAAAAAGAGAAGTTGCATTGCAACGCATGGAGAATTATCAACAAAGGTTGGCTAGAGAGTATAACAAAAAGTCTAGGTCCAGAAATTTCGTGGTAGGCCAATACGTCCTAAGGGTCATTCCCGCGTACCAAAAGGAGAAACAAGCAGGAAAATTTGCTCCAACTTGGGGAGGACCGTACATCATCCATGATGTGGCCGGAAAAGGTTCATATATTCTGAAAAACATGAAAGGGCAGACACTGCGTCATCCATGGAACGCAACCTATTTAAAGCCGTACTATCCTTAATAGATTCAGAAGATCAAAAGTGCAGGGATGCGCACCGCGGGCAGAAGAAGACAAAGGCTTAGGCCATTGGATGTGTGTCTATCTCTGTGAGGGATCGCGGACTTCAGTTTTTATCTGTACAGCATTTTAGAATTTCAAGAAGCGCAGGTTTCCGCGCAGCAGCCAGAAGAAGATGTGGATTCTCACCATCCATGTATCTATCTCTGGAGGGGAATTGCCAACCTCGTATATCAAGTACTAGTTTGAACATTATAAAAGCTGCGTCAACCTAAAAAGCGTGTATATAGCGTCATCGAATGATCAAGCAGAAATTCGGCTTCATATCAACAAAAATAATTGTATGTATGTAAATAAACTTAATAAATAAAGATAGTACATAGTTACCACCCGTGGACGTAGGTATTTCGGTACCGAACCACGTTAAATCAATGTGTCGAAATTGGCGTCAATCATGATATTAACAAAAGAGAGACCTACAAGGCTCAAAATCATCGCGATACCGTCAAAACCAGTATTTTGATAAGAGTATCCAGCAAATGAATGCACGGGTAAAAACACAACACGTGTAATCTCGCCAGATTAACTTCGTAAGCGTCAATAAGTGTAAGACCAGAAGTTCTAATCAACAAACAGAGATGCCTAGCATACAACACAGATCCCTACCCAAAAGGAGCCAAGATCCGGGTAGGAAAACACCCCATATATGATTCTGCTTCCCTTTGGCCAAGGCTTAGCAATCATTATGACTGGGCAAACACTTAAACAAACATTACACCATATCAAAAAGCATCCGAACAAGATTGAAATTCACAAGTCAGTATTGACCCGCACGGGACCTGTCAACCTTTGCCATACTTGACTGGGGCAAAGTCAGTATTGGCCCGCACGGGACCTGCCAACCTTTGCCATACTTGACTGGGGCAAAGTCAATATTGACCCGCACGGGACCTGTCAACCTTTGCCATACTTGACTGGGGCAAAGTCAGTATTGGCCCGCACGGGACCTGTCAACCTTTGCCATACTTGACTGGGGCAAAGTCAGTATTGGCCCGCACAGCGAGTAACGTTATTTGGTTTATGACGAGTAACAGGGGCAAGTATGTATACATACTTCTCCTGCAAAGTCAATATTGGCCCGCACGGGACCTGTCAACCTTTGCCATACTTGACTGGGGCAAAGTCAGTATTGGCCCGCACGGGACCTGTCAACCTTTGCAATACTTGACTGGGGCAAAGTCAGTATTGACCCGCACGGGACCTGTCAACCTTTGCCATACTTGACTGGGGCAAAGTCAGTATTGGCCCGCACGGGACCTGTCAACCTTTGCCATACTTGACTGGGGCAAAGTCAGTATTGGCCCGCACGGCGAGTAACGTTATTTGGTTTATGACGAGTAACAGGGGCAAGTATGTATACATACTTTGTTACGAACTTGTGTTACCCGTCATAAGCCAAAGACACAATATTTTTTGTTTAAGGAAAAGATTTGACAAAATAGATATGACAATCCCATTCCTTAAGGCAGTAGAAGAGAATGGAAAGGAAAGGCATAAATAAAAGGAGGAAAAAGTTCTGATGATTGACCATTAAGTAAAAAGCAGATTACAGCATAAGTGATTATACCCGCATTCACCTCAATAGCGAGATAGCAGTACAAAATACCAAAATGTCACAAGGGATAATCAAAAACAATCATCAGAGTCAAGGAAAGTCTAAAAGAAAAAAAAAAAAAAAAAAATATATAATAAAAGACAAAAGCATCTAAGAAGACGGCGCAGTAACAGGAGGGTCAGAAGACTTCTTGTCAACTGAAGCGGCAGATGTCGAAGATTGAGTGGCACGTGGATCAGATCGTACGGGCAAGGGTAATACGGGATAGTCTTTCCCAGTAGCCGCACGAAGTTGGTCATGAAGATTATTCACTTTGGTAGCATACTTCAGATGTGCTTGAAAAGCGATTTCCTTGACCTGGTGGTTAAGCGAGGTTACATTCTTCTCAGCTTTGGTAGCGCGTTGCTCAACAGAAATCACCTGTGAGTGAAGATTAGTACGGTGATTCTCGACCTCAATCAGCTTTCCTTCCAGCTCCGAGATTCGGGAGTTTGCAGTGCTAAGTTGTTTTTCAAGACCTGAAAGAATAAAGAAAAATGAGCACGAGAAAATGGTATACACGAGATCAGAAAATAGTACGCGAGGACTCCACTCGTGATAACAGTATTACCCTTAAAGTCTACAGATAAAGTTTCTGCGGTCCCAATAAGAACACAATTTTCCTCAGAAAGTTTGACATGCGATGCCTCGAGAGAATCGTAAAGGGACTGCAGGTTAACTATCTCTGCTTTATGCAATTGAGTTTCGTGTTCAATACGGACATTTTCATTATAGACTCCTTTCACTGCACATTTCCATTTAGCACATGACATCTCGTCATCAAGCCTCTTTAAAGACAACTCATTGACAGTACGCCTAGCGGAGTCTAGCTCAGTTTTGAGAATCTCGTATTCTTCTTTAAGAATGAGGTTCTCACGGGAAAAATGAGATACTTGGGAGCGTAGTTCTTCGATAGTAATACGATCCGAATCAGCAGTACGACTCGCAAGATGTGCGCGCAGGTCAGAAAGATCACGGGTTACATTTACCAAGGAAGAAGTCTTCCAAGATAACTCAGCATCTGCTTTCTTCTCATAGGCTCTGTAATCCGCAACAGCCCTAAGTCTTTGTTGATCAACTTTACGATAGGCTTCTCTACACTCTTTTACTACATCACTCTGCTTATTATACCTAAGTTTCACAGTTACTAATTCAAGTGCAAGTTCTTTATTTTGGTTTCGAAGCATGTTAACTGATTCGCGAAGGGATTGGACTTCATCCTCACCCGCCCCTGGTCAGCAGGGGGGACACTTTAGGTAACAAACTAGACAAACGCGAGAAAAAAACCATAAGGAATCAAGAAGCAGAAATATACCTTGTTTGGAGAGCAGTTGAGCACGAAGACCTTTCAACTCTTTCTGCAATTGAGCATTCTCTTCAGAAAGCTTACGGTTGGATTCAGTCGATTGGGTAATCTCGGGAGCTGAGGGACCGGCGTCTGCGAGTTTTTTCTGTAAATCATTAACTTGAGCATGGGCTTTCTTCACTTCTTCACGCTCATCAGTAAACAGCATGGACAACTGAATGGACTTGAACCTAAAGTACTTGTACAACATGCAACAGCTGTACTGATACTTCATCAGCTAAAGAAACATGACAACAATGTTAGTAAGGAACCCAAAAGAAGGATAAAACAAAAAGGAGAGAGCAATGAAAAGGGGAGAACATTGTGCACATCAGTAGCATCATGAGTAAGATCGACTACCTTTCTCCCAGAAGCACCCTCACTTGATGAGTCCTCCGCATCAAAAGGACCTTCCACGGATTTGCGAGGAGAGGGAGACGCAGAAGCATTGCCACGGGTTTGATCTGGAATAGGAGTGGCATCGCGATCGATAGAGGCAGAACGTGAAGTGTCTTGACGATTGGAGCTATGCTCGATATCACTCGCATCTCTGTCATGAGCACGGGAATCATCCTCCATATACTCGTGTATCGAATCCTTGGAATCGGTTGACTCACGGTCCGTATCCCCCTGATCCTGTTCAGTATCTTGTTCTGGTTCTTCAGACTCTTCTTCATCTTGCTTTTCGCTTGAAGACCGTTCTACAGCCGAATCAGAGGATTCGGGAGAAGATTCAGCCACAACTTTCTGTTTTTTAGGCACCTAAGGAGAAGAGGAGATTAGTATGGGAGTAAAAGCCCTAAATAACAAAGCTGGAAATCAAAAATCATACTTGGGAATGAGAAGCAACAGCTTTCCGCTTCTTGTTAGCTATCACAAGCGAGCCGTGTTCAGGGATATTGAAATCCATAATATTTTCAGGAAAATCTTCCAAGTCCAAATCGTATAGGCAAAATCCACGCTTCCTATACGCTTTAGGTTGAGGAAGTGGAAGAGATGGCTCTGTCAAACTAAAGCCGTGCGCCCAGGGTCCAATAATCTCACAAGGAGTGCTGTACCAGGTAAAGTCATGATCATCACGCACTTTGTCCGCCTTGGCAATGTTCTTAGCAGAAGAACCGTCAACATCATTGAGTAAGCGTACTTCACCCTTCTTAGCTTGTTTCGCCGTCAATTGGCGTCTTTTCACACCAACACTCCATCTCACTCGGGCAGTAGGCAAGATCAAGTCAGCATAGGTTTTGTTGAAGTTCTCGGGAGTGTACAATTCCTGGTCCGAGAAGTCAGGTTTGAAGGAAGTAACTTTAGTTTCCTTATCACTGCGACACGCGCACTCTGTCAAAACTCGCCAAAAGCTACCAGTGTAAAGAGCAATATGACGCCACTTGGACCATTTGGTATTGCGACTGGACAGAACATCATAGAAGAAGTGGTTTGTCTCCTTGGCATCGTATAAAGGGATCCGGAGACCCGCAGCCAGTGCTCCTACAGTAGTCAGAAGATGAGTGTCGTCATAGTTATAATTCTTGATCATGTCCAGAGTTAGCACGTCGTCTTTGCACTTGACGAACTTCACTTCGAACTTTTCCAGCCCAAACTTCTTCTTGATGTCCTCAATACTGCAGTGCTTGAAAGAATAGTTCTCGGGAGTAATGCTGATATCTGGATGTGGATCGACTTTCAAAGCATATGATTGTGCAATGGGCTTGGCCTTTGAGGAAGCTTTGCTGTTAGGAGAACGTGGATGTTTCCCGGATGGAACTTTGCTTGAAGTCTTAGATGAAGTGCGCGCGCTTTTCCGTGATCCCCCCATTTGCTTAGGATCCGCCTCAACTCCTTTGCCTGTATCAACTGGAGCAGTATGGGCCTTACCTGGTTTAGGATTCGCGTCAACTCTTTTGCCTGTATCAACAGGAACACTAGGGGCCTTACTTGACTTGAGTCTCGTATCAGTTCCTTTTCCCGTGTCAGAAGGAGCAGCACGGATCGCATCAGGCTCAGGACGGACATCAGATTCCTTACCCTTCCCAGAAGGAGCAGTGATGGACTCCTTAGAAGGTTTACTAGCATCACGAGAACGTGACTCTTTTACTTCACGAGAAGGCCTAGTTTTAACGGCGGGTTCATGACGATCACCGACAGGAATGGATTGAGATTTGCTAGAAGGCCTCGACCCGCGTTCCAAAGGCAATTCCTTTTCATCGCGGGAACGATATGTTCTGTCTCCTTCACGAGATTGATCACGATTCTCACGAGAACGACGGGTGTCACTCTGGCCACCTCCATGAGACTTACCTCTTCTGGACTCATCGCGGGAATGAACGTCTTTGTGCCTCTCACGAGAACGACCACTTCGGTGAGCATCAGAAGGAGATTTAGGTTTTTCCCCCGCATGGGGACTACGGTTGTGACGATCCTTATGCCGATGCTGGTCCTCATTCGCCCGTGAAGACATGACACACTACACAACAAAGGAGGCCAACCCAGGGTCAAAAGAACGAAACAAGCAGGAAAAGAATGTAAGAGCAATCCCGCGCGGGATTTTGACTTAAGACGGGTAACAGGGGCAAGTATGTATACATACTTTGTTTTGAACATATGTTACCCGTCATAACTCCAAATCCCGCAACCACAACAAAAAGCAAATCCCAGACAAAAGAAAAATTGAAAAGCACGGAACATTTACAGACAAAGCTTATCCAGGACGGAAGCAAAACAAAAGGGTGAAGCAAAAATCTAAACGAAAAGACTAACCCGAGAGTTTAATCGACTGGTTCAATTTTTGAGATGACAGGAAGGAAACAATCAAATCCAAAACAGGAAAAGCAAGGACAGGGAGACGAAAGAGTAAAAGCCTATAGTTGATTACTCACCAACCAACATCTAAAGGACCATTAATGAACATCAGGATCAAAGGAAGACAGGACAAAGACAAAAGGAGTGAGAACGACATACCTGGACAAAATTGAAGGCGTATCAGCGAAAGTCAGAGGAACAGTTGCAGGAGAAGTAATGGAGAGAGGCGGAATTTCAGAAAAAGTTGGAGAAGAAGAAGAGAAGAGTCAGAACGGAAAAGAGAGAAAGGTAAAAGAGATGTTTGACTTAAATTAATACCAAATATTATATAGGCATTGAAGTCCACGACCCCACCAATCCAGGGACGGTTACATAAACGTGCGAATTTGAAAAAACCGAAATATTTTCATTCCGATTCTACCCCTAGGAGAATTCGAAAAGAAAGGGGCAAACTGTAATAGCACATTTAGCACGCTACACGTGGCAAGATCTGAGGAAGG
>JAJJMA010306775.1:6344-19902 GCA_023529015.1 Papaver nudicaule | reverse complement strand
GTAGAGGTGGAGAATGAGAGAAGAAGAGGATATGTATATCATGAAAGAGTAAAACTGTCACGTTTTATAAGGGGTTTTTGGTTTTGATTTTTGATGACCCTATTTTGTCACCCTTTGAAGCCCCAAAAAAATCTCTGCAGCCCCAAAATCAGCGCATCTTATTACATTCTCTGGGGGTTATCGTTGCAGATTTTCCAAAGTTCATGAGTTACATATGGATCATTGTATTTGTTAGTTTTAAAACCCTGATTTTGGCGTTGCAGACCATACTTTGGCGCTTCAAAGTAATAAAACCATCCAAAGGATAGTTATAAGGGATGTCTAAATAGGTATGCAAAGTCTAAATTACCCTTACACATTTAGGTTTAAATTAAAACACTACCTTTCTATATTATTTTCTTCTCTATTCTTTTTACCACCCCCACCACCTACTACAACTGCCGCCACCACTAACATCATCACCAAAAATAATTGCCGCCACCACCATAAAAAAATAAGTGCCGACAGTCGCCGCCGCCACAAAAAAAAAATACGCCAAAAAAAAAATTTACGCCCCAAAAATATGTTTTACGCCTCAAAAATAAAATTTACGCCCCAAAAAATCTGTTTTACGCCCCAAAATTTTAGCCCCAAAAATATGTTTTACGCCCCAATTGGCCTAGTTACGGCTTGGTTTTGTGTGAGCAAAATGGAAAGAAAAAATTACGGTTTATTTTTTGGGGCGTAAAAAAATTTACGCCCCAAAAAATATGTTTTACGCCCCAAAATTTTACGCCCCAAAAATATGTTCTACGCCCCAAAAATGTATGCCCAAAAATAAAATTTACGCCCCAAAAATATGTTTTACGCCCCAATTTATACACTTACGTCTTGGTTCATTTACTTACGCCCCATATTTTTACACTTAAGCCTTGGTTCTTTTGTTTACGCTATGATTCTTTTACTTACGCCTTGGTTCTTTTTGGTGGTTACGTTTCAATACATTTGGTTACGCCTTTGTAAAATCATTTTGCTCACAGAAAACCAAACCGTAAGTAGACCAATTGAGGCGTAAATAACCAACTGAGGCGTAAATTGGTAAAACTGAGGCGTAAAATTCTTCTGTAACAAATTTTTTTGTAAACCAAAACTTACGCCTTAGTATACCGGGGCGTAAATTCTAAAATAATACGGTGGTTTCAATGGTTGGTGGTGGTGGTGGTGGTGGCAGCGGTGGCGGTGGGAGCAGAGGGCGGCTAGTATTTACAGGTGGTGTTGGTGCTGGTGTTGGTAGTAGAGGTGGAGAATGAGAGAAGAAGAGGATATGTATATCATGAAAGGGTAAAACAATCACGTTTTATAAGGGGTTTTTGGTTTTGATTTAGGGTGACCCTATTTTGTCACCCTTTGAAGCGCCAAAGTATGGTATGCAGCGCCAAAATCAGCCTATTAGTTTTATTACATTCATTCACTAGTTTTGACCCATTATGTTCGTGCTCCATACCAAATTACAACAAAAATGATGAAAAAACGAAAAAGGCCTAAATTACAGGCCAGAAAAAAATCAAAAATTAATAAATCAAACTTTAACTAAACTGTAGCAGAACGAATATGAAATATCTGTCAGATAGCCATTCCAAACGAGATACCAAACCTAATTAAATTTGGCCCCATGAGCTATTATTTGGTCTCATGAAAATTTAAACCTATCCAATAGAGAAGGATATGGGATGTCTAAAAATGGATGAAAATACTAAGTTACCCTCACTCATTTTTTAATCTAATTTCATTACATATCTATAACCACCACTTCCCTCATTTCCATATCCATAGCCACCATCTCCTTCATTCCTACTCCACCACCACCATTACCGCCGCCTCCATCACCACCACCACCACCGCCTCCACCACCACCACCACCACCACCATCTTCCTCCATATATTTCATTAACCCAACTAAAAAAACAAAAAAAAAAAAAAAAAAAAAAAAAAAAACCATCACCACCACCGCCGCCTCCACTCCTCCCACCATAAACATTATTAAGTAATTTTTTCCCAGAGTTGGCGTATATTGGCCATCATATCAAACGATTGTTCTTCATTTTTAAAAAAACAAGAACAATAATCGGTGGTTATCGGTCATTATATATACCGATTAAAAAGTAAAACCAGAATCGATTTATATTTCTCGATATAAATACCGATTTTAGTTGTTTTTTATAACAGAAAAACTAAACTTTTTTCAATTGGAATCGGTGAATTTTGGTGCTCCTAAGAACCGATTATTGTACAGAATCGGTCTTTATAAAGCAATATAAACACCGATTATGGTCATTTTTTAAAAGAGAAAAACTATTTTTTTTCATTTGAAATCGGTGATTGTTGGTGTACTTAAAAACCGATTATGTATACAATCGGTAAATACTCAAAGTCATGGATAAAAGATTTTGGTTTCCTTAGAGTCTATTTGGAAATTTTAAATTGTGGGTTACTAGTGAATAGAGCATAGACTAATTCGTGTTGTAATTTTGAGTAATTTTGTGGAGACCCCTTTGCTTTTATTAAACTGATTTTCCTATGCTGCTATGCAGTATATCAATCAGTTGAACTAAACTGTATTTTGTGTTTTTGATATTGTGTAGGGAAGCATATCTTTCGATCAATTTTGGGTGGTGGCGGTAATGGCTGGATCTGGTTATAGTGGCAGAGTTTCTTCTCTTAGTATTTCATCCTACAACACCAGCTTGCCTAACTTTCCTTGAACTCGGCACTAACTTTCCACAACAATTCCAAAGCTGGATCGATTTAAGAAATTGAAGTTAAAGTTGACCCGCATAGTTTCAATCGACGCCATTCTTTTGCTGTAAGACCTCCATTTTCTGATCAATGTAAGATAATTAGTTTACCTAGTTTGAGTTTCAATTTCTCATTTTAAAAGCTTGAATTGCTGTTGAATTTGATGTTAACTGGAGTTTTTGTTTTGGTACACAAATAGTGTATTCTTTGCCTTACGTTTGAATGTTGAAAATGATTCTTGTAATTCTGTAGATCCAGCTTTGGAATTTCTCACAATAATCGGTGTTTGTATTAACGATTGTTCTTTCGTACAGAGGTCTTGCTGCAATAACAGAAAAATTCCGAATTTCTGGGTAGATTATAATCGTCCTATTTGGTTAACAATATATACCGATTGGTCGGTTAAATTTCTGGGCAGAGTAACAACAATCGGCTTACTTTGGTAATATTCACCGATTGTTCGAGAACCCAAGCATAATCGGCTTAAGTTTCTATATATATATAGACCGATTGAGCGTTGTTCAGATTCAAGATTTGGTTAAAAAAATACTTGGGTGATTCTCATGTTGATCATGTTTGATAATTTTTAATCTTGTTTTTGATATGAGAATTAAGACTAATTAATCTTGTTTAGACTCTAATCATGTAATTAGCAACTAATTGAGAAAGGGTAAACAATCATCTTTTATAAGGGGTTTTCCGATTTTGCTATATAATATCCGCCGGAATTATTTTTTCATGGGGCCAAATACTAACGAATGGGGCCAAATTTAGGTAGAATACCAAAGCATGCTTGGAACATAAGCAATTAGTCTGACCTCTATTTAGTCGAGAACACAATTTTTATGACACCATGTCGAAAATGACGAGCTTGAATTACATTGATTCTTCACTCAGAGCAGAGACCTTGTCTGTCCGAGTTATCAGCAGATGGACCAAAGCGATACTTCTTACTCAGATTCCCATCCATTGGTGATGGTTGTGGGGCTAAATTCCTTCGAGATGATATTTTCACAGTGTTGAGACTATTAGTCCCACATTGTATGGGTAATCTAAGATCCTGCAATTATTAATCCTAAGGGTCACTCCACTCATTGCCAATTGATTTTGAGTTGGATGCCCACAATCTAATACACATATATTAGTTGCAATCGCAGGGAAAGTCCAAGTCATAGACCATATCCATAGAAGTTCATCTAAGCAGATGGCAATAATAATGCAAAACAACGTTGAATAATGCGTACACAGAATATGGTATAACCTCTCTAAAGGGAGATTTGCTATGGGTTGGTTATGCTCAGATGCTTCCATGGTTGTTAGACATTTTAAATGGAGAAAAATATTGGATTTCAGCCATAGATGCACAAAATCATAGACAGAGATACCTGATTTTTTTTTTTAATCTCATTTGATGGTCGTTGTGATCGAAAGAGATGCCTTATCAAGCAGTTTGAATGATTTTTTTCCATAATTTTGGTGCACATTATTCGATTCAACCAGAAAGGCACATGCTTTGAGCCGTCCCAAAATTCTGCTCCCCCTCCCGCCGTCCCTCCCCTTAGTAATTTTTGGGACCCCTTTAGTTTTCCAAATTTTTTAAATACCAAACTACCCCTCACATGATTAGTCTTAATCATTAGATTAGAGTTAATAATAAGATTAGAGTTAAGTATATAATTAAGGTTTTAGATAATTTAGGTGAGAGAAAATCAGATTTTTTGGAGGATTTTTGTGTTGAGAGGGAAGAAAAAGAGGGGAAATTTTTTTTTTTTTTGGGTTTTTGGTGTGATTCTTGTTTTGTTTGTGTGTTTTGTGAAATGTTTGGGGGGGATAACATTGATGAACCTCCACGTAACAAACATACGATGATCTTTGCGAGAAATCCGGTTATGGGAGAATCTTCATCGTCACGAAACGTTTACCGGAAACTCAAGAAAACAACGATTTTGATGATTTTTTGGTCCCAAATCCTGAAGATTAGCACTTATATGATGAACTCATTGCTTCAAATACACAGGTATACTTCAAAATCATGTTTTATGGCCGAAATCGAGCTAAAGGTGAGACTTTTATGTCTCACCAGCGCCATATTCGGCCTCTATTATGGCAGCCGAATGTTAAAGACGAAGAACAGTTCGGCACTCATAATAGAATCTTTGCCTTTAAACCCCATTTACAGGCCCAAAGATTAACATTCTTCCACTGTTGTACAATGCCATTGCCCATTATATGAATGTTTGGAGTGTTGTAAAGCAACGAAAGACAAGAAACTCAAGACCATTTGCTAAGAATTTTCCCGATGTACATGTCGAAAACTTTTCTCTTGCTTGCATCGAGTCATTGACACTTGATCTACATGTCGAAAAACGCTCATGTTGTTCAAGATTTGTGCACATTAAAAACCATGCTGGTACGGTACGTATTCGTTTCTTTAAGTTCGGTTTGTACGGTACCCATGTACTTTCCACCAACTGCATTAGGCAAGACAAGAATATAGGACTCATGGATTTCAAAGAGATTAAGTATGATGTCTAATTCTCAATCGGGGTAACGAGTAGTCCGTCCACTGTTCAGCGAATATCAATTCCTGTACCCTGAAAGGAATGCATCCTTGTTAACAATGAACGCGGTAGTTTACTTAACGGAAGGTATGCGGAATGGATTACCATAGGTAATGAGAGGTATCGGGTGAAAATTGACCGGAATGTTCTCAAGCAATGATAGTCAGTGTAGGCATTCGTCTTTTATGCCAAAACAAGAATTAAGCGTCAGTGCACGTTTCGCTCTTGAATGTATTGGTCCTGCTACGGCCCTGATCATGGGAACCCCAGCATGAACTTGGGCCTGGGCTTCAAATTGGTTGCACGTATTTCGTAGTTCTACTTCTAACATGTGAGGCAATTGAAGTCCAGTATAAGAGCATCTCAAATGGAAACTTGATGTCCTTCTTTTGTGGAAGCTCTTGGAAGACATTTTGAATGCAAAATTTTCTTTAATTAAGGAAGTTTTGAAAACCATCTCCAATGGTTCATGTTATTTGATAAACTAGTTGTTTATTTGTACAAATCTTACTGGTTGTTATCTTAATAAAACTAATTAATATGCAATAATATAGGTAGTTACTAGTGTTTTGTATTCTTCACATCCTTGAACAGACTTTCTAAAACCAGAGGATCTCATTAAGGATGTGAAAGTAACTGATTGCCAAATAAGCTTCACATTCTTTTTAGACATTTTCATGGAGAATAAATTTTGAGGAAAAATGTCTTAAATCTTGTTTTTTCCTCAAATTTAGGAAGTTATAACATCTCAGAATACGAATTGTCAGGTGGGTCCCAGAATACCCACCTTAAATTAGATTGCTGAAATCTCAACGGTCGATCTTTCTGAATCTAAACTTCATCGTCGAAATCTTGATCTCAGAAACAACCTAATAACTTTGACGGCTCATCATGTAATCATGTTGACCCATCTTTAGTATCCACCGTTGATTCATGATTCAATATGTACTTTCCTAAATTCTTAAACTACTACCGTAGTAAGCAATCATCTACACCTACCAGTCTGCCACTGTGGCCTCTCCTTATTTACCGATTGTACCCTTGAGAGAAAACCCAAGAAAGCATATTAGGTTCCGTACATACCCTAGAATCAAAGAAGTTAAGTAACAACATCCTTCTTAAAAAACATAAAATAAATAAATAATGGGAAAATTTCTAAAATGTCCGAAAAAAATATACCTAATTTCTATGTCGGCCACGTTTTTTTCAACTTTTCAAAAATGGTCATTCCGTTAGCTTTTCCGTCCGGACCCACCTTAAAGGTCAAATCCATAGATTTTAGTCAAGATTCCACCTCAAAATTACTTTCATATCCTTGTTAAAGATCCTCACACATCCGCCCACTAAATAGACGGTCATAGATCAATCAACCACACGTGCCAAATAACACGTGCACAGTTATCCTAAAATCAGAATAATTCACCATTATTCTTCCTTCTTTATGTCGCTTCTTTCTTCTTCCTTCTTCTTCCGCCATTACTGGTTTTTGTTGCTCCTTCTTCCTTCTTCTCTCGCCTTCTTCTTTCTTCTTCCTTCTTTTTCCGCCACAACAACCATTATACATCAAATTTTAATCAGTAAGGTATTAGTATTATGATTCAAGTGTCTCAGTTAGGGTTATATGGTTTAAGGTGATCGATCGAAGAAAAAAAATTCAAAGTATGATGGTAAAACATTGCTAAAACTGAGAATTAGTGGTGCAGATGGATTTCGTGGAAGATTGGGTTATATTTAGGACTAAAAATCATCAATCATCGGGTCTGGAATCGGCTTCTTTCAATTTAGGGTTTCTGTAAATTTAATTTTAGGGTTTTTAAATTGGGGCTTTTGTTTGAAACGTGAAATTTAAGGATGTAGAAACATGTAATAAGGTCTTTGAAAGTTTAATTTTATCTTGTTATAGGAGAATTGATTTTTAATCGAATTTGGGGAAGAAGATGCAAATACTTGGGTTTGAATTGAATTTTAGTTTTAGATGTTTCAAAGTTTGCGAATTTGTTGATATTGAGTTTGTGCATGTGTATATGGATTATGTTTTGAAACCCCCGTTAATGATGGTGATGAATCAGCTGGGGAAGAAGATGAACATGGTTGATAATTTTTTTTTCCACACGAGTTAACTCGCTGCCCTAACTCGCTGCTTTACTCATTGTGCAGTGTCGAGTCATTTGAGTTAATATAGTTGTGTTCTTTTGTTTAACTCGTTGAGTCACTGAGTTGGATAGGAGTGATTCATTGGTTTAACTCAATGATCTAACCTTTTGAGGGTTAAAATGTCTTTTTCATATGTCAGTTAAGTGCCACATAGGCATTTAACTTCCATTACCCCGTTTTTTGAAAAAAACGGTCAATATCGGCCATTCTGGAAAAGTTGAAAAAAACGTGGTCACTTTAGAAATTAGCAATATTTTTTTTGGCCATTTTGAAAAATTGCCCATAAATAAAAACATCCTTCTCAACAATCCCACAAATGCATGGCTCACTTGTTTGTTTGGCCTTCCTACAAAGAAAATGTTAAGTGCTGCCAAAAAAAAAAGGGTGTCCAAAAACGAACCAGAAGCTGATAGAGTGAGAAGAGAGAGAGAGAGTGAAAACCACCATCTAATCGATAACCACATAAAAAAATATCCCTGCTAATCCTACGGTGGGGATGACACCACTTTATGATCCGTTTTTGGGCACAAAAAATTGTTGGAAATCTTGCAACAATCAAAGTAGATGTTAGATGTATCAAGTAATATATCAAAGACTGAACCTTAAACAAACCCTAAGCGCTTCTACGAGGACAGAGCCGCCTGTTCAACAAACTGCCCTTAACACAATAGCTCGCGGGTACACTCAAAGAGAGCGATGCTATACCCCTACAGCGAGGATGTGTCCAGGATAGAACTGCCCGATGTGTGAATGTCAGCACAACAATCAACACCCAATCATGAACTTAGCTACGAAGGGAGGAAGGAAATAAACAAGCAATGTGCGCAAAACAAAGCAAGAAGAGGGGAAAAGAAGACGGGATAGTAGCCGCTTCTGGGATGATTTGAGAAGGGTAAAACGTCGACTATATATAGGAGGAGATAACTTGCAAAAGAATTTTCGATTACTTGTAAAACAAGGAGAGAAAATTAAGCGTTAAGAAACTCATGTAAATTAAGAAACCAGATTTTACCCAAAATAAAACTCCTCTCCACCGCGTGAAGGTTTTCTCCCATAAATAAAACTCAGTAAAAATATTTTGTAAATAGTAAAAAATATTTAGGTCGGTTTACGGCTCTTGGTTGACACGCACAAGTGTGCCTTGGGCATCAGGGACAGCAATGTCTTTTTGCCCGCCCGCCCCCTACCCATAAGAGTAGGAAAGCTCCTTACTTTTATGGTGGCATTCACCTTTAGTTTTAACCCATATGGGACTAAACTAAAGACATTTCATTCACTCAAGAAAATGAGCAAGAATCCTAGTGACCCTTAGGTCACAAGATCAAATCACACCAAGACCAAATAAAAACATTAAAAAACCCCATTTTCTCCAACAAAAAATGGGCCACACGTAGCCACTCCGTTAGTTATTTGTGTGTCAGAAAAATCTTAATGAAGCTACTAATGGCTTTGAATAGCTCATGACATGATCACATATCAGTATTTAGGATAGAAGGATCATTTTGTTAAGATCTCAAATTGGTGGTCAGCCAACGGTATAAATATATTGATACACCGAAAAGGCAATGAGGTTGAACAAACCCCAATTATTTCTTCTTTGAAAAAAACAAAACATTTTCCTTTTTTTGTTTGAATTCAATTACTCAGCTGTTTTCCGTGGAAACTTAAAATATGTCATTTTTTACCACACGTCAATTCTAAAACAGATAACACTTACCGTCGGATGTGGATTTTCCTACAACATTCAATGCTACCATCAATGCCAGAAGCACACGGACATTCTCTTGCTTTGCTCAAGGAAATCTTCCTTGGAATCAGGTGGCCAAAGAAATTGCATCAAAATTAAAATGGCATAGGTTTCTCACAATTAATGTCACAGGGAAAAATGATGCTTTCTTTCAACCAATGAATGATGCAGAGTGGAGCAGCTGCTGGAAACCCATTAAATGGAGATACAAAGGCACATCTATTGAAGTCAAAAGATACATAAATTTTGATGAGACTCTTGATGATGTTGTCCTAAGTTCTCCCCAGAAATGGGTTCAGATTAAAGGTTTACCGGTATCTTTGTGGTCCAGGCAAAATTTTCAATCTATTGGTGAGAAATTAGGAGGTCTCACTGAAGTTGATTATGAGACTACTTTGAAAAATCCTAGCTGCTGCCGTATTGGGGTAAAAGGTAAACTTGATTCAATTCCAATCGCTATTCAGGTGAAATTAGAAGGAAAGGCGTTCACACTAGCAATAATTTGGGATCGGAGTTACTCTCCGGCAAAGAAGGTAGCAGGAGACCGTTACAGACAATCACTGACATGGTTGGAGAAAGGGAAACAGACGGTTCAAAATTCAAATTTGAATTTGAACTCAACTAACGGTCGGGTAACGGAAGACAGACGTATATCGGTCAAACCTCGGGTAAGTCAAACAACCCAATCAAAAATCTCTTTGACCGATTCCATGAAAAAGTCAAGACTACCACGATTACAAATACTCTGGTTTTAAACTCGAGTTTGGGTTTGGGTAACTCAAAACCCTCATCCAATTCTGTATCCAGTAACGGTTTTAACAGATGTATAGAGATGAATGAGGCGCTATTGACTCCAGCTGAAGAAGAAATCTTTGAAGAGGAAGATACGGAGGTTGCGGAAAGTCTGGGACCTATTCATAACAATGATTTGGTCATTCATAATTCGGATCACATCAGCAATTTTGATGTGGAATCAGCAAGGTTAAGTGCCTGTGATGTAGTCAAAAGAAGAGCAATTTACAACACAGTTGAGCTCTTGATGGATGCATCAAATAACTTGGGAGCAAAATTTGGAGGTAAAGAAGAAAGCACAAGAGCTGTTTTTGCTGAAATTGTAGCAAAACTTCTCAGGCTATCAGAAGAGAGAATCAACAAAGAAATGGCAAGGATTGAAGCAATAATTCAAGTTGATGATGATACAATTGAAGAGGAAGCAGTTAATGAAATTGCAGACATGGAAGTAGTCACTGTTAATTTGGTATCTAATGGTATCAATGGATATTAAAATCTTGAATTGGAATATGAGGGGGTTGACAGCAATGGACAAGATAGATTCCTTGAAAGATCTAGTCAGGAAAATCAAACCTACATGTTGTCTAATTCAGGAAACCCATATGATGAAGATAACAGATTGGTTGATAAAATATATTTGGGGCAGTGACAATGTGCAGTGGAGGGTAATTCCTTCTGAAGGATTATCTGGAGGCATATTAACAATGTGGGATGACAATGTTCTAGACTGTATAGAAGAAATGGTTACTCCAAACACTCTTTCTCAAAAATTCAAGTGCAAGAATGAAGACTATGAGTGGTGCTTAACAAATGTTTATTCACCTTGCTCATAATGGGGAAGGTTTGAGTTTTGGGAGGAAATGGAAATTCTAACAGGATGGGTATTGAAAATTAGAATAACACTACGGAGATATACAAGCATAGTGTCGCCATTAGGGGCGTTGCTCGTATAGAGCTCCTAGTACTCTAATTAGATGAAGCAAGATTACTGCTCTCAAATATTCAAAGTTTATCTATACTTAATATATAAAGGAGAACTTTTTTTGCTGATGTGTCGGCGCCAGAGTCCCCCTTAATATTTTGGTTCAAGTGAAGGCAATGAATCTCATGGCAAGGGACACTTCCTTTTGCAACAAAAGAGAAAAATCGGGAATTTAGCAGAGGTATTCACGGGATACCTTTTCACAGAAATCAAATGGTCTGCAACTATTCACAAATGAAGAGACGCATCAAAACAAAACTAAGCAAGTATAATAGAGTGTAGTTGGAGAACAGATACGTCGGTTCAAACCCTTCTTTATAAGAACCTTAAATACAAGCGTCGTCTGCAACACGGCTTCAGTGTTAGCCCATGTATGCTTGCCATTACAAATTAAGGTGGTGATTTGGATAAAAATCTTTGCTGGAATCACCGGAAATGCATGCAAACCACCAGCAACCTGCAGCGGATGCGAGCGCCAACAAAAAATTACAATGGAGACACGGAATCTTGAGTCAAGCCACTTCGAGAAAGACAACTTATTTGTAACATCCTCTCATCAGCATACAAACTATTTGATAGAATAACCAATAAACATGTTTGATTTGCATTTTATGTCAACTCTTATGATTTATATGTTCTCCGTTACAATTGGGTGAAGATGTCCAATGGTGTTGCATATTAGAGATTGCATTCACCGGGATATACTAAGACATATGGTTTGTCCATACATGGACAAGAAGGATCAGTTTGAAGTTTCATAACATTCAAGTAAGCGTTGGAATTGTTTCGTTTAACTGAGAACATCATTATCATTATGGAAACGTCTACTACCTCCAAGGGAAAAGGTGGCAATGGGTAAAGGCTTGGTTGCCTAATTGAAGTTGGATTACTAAGATACAGTAGGAGATTTGAAAATGTAAGATTCAACCATAAATTCAAGGAAACATTTTGTGTGAATACATTATCTCATCATGCCAATTTTTTTTTTTTGTTTTTTTGCCAAATCTTATGCCAAATTGTAGAATCTCTTATGAAATCTAAATTGCGTTTATAATTTCAAGTTTCATATGCAGGGGACGAAAAGGGGGAAAAGGGGTTGATGGTCTTGAAAGAGAAGCCTGAATGACAACAAATTGCATGCATGTTTTCTTCTTCTTGCAAATTTCAAACTATGTATTTCTTTTTTCTGTTTATTAAGGAAAATGGTTTCAGCATTGTTGTGTCATATGTGGCATACAAAATTCAAAGGATCAAATAATCCACATGTAGTAGGAACGCATTGGAACACCTCTCATGGAATCGTAGTGAGACATGCATAATCGCTAATCGGTGGGCTTAAGATTTTAAGGATCCGTATGTTATGTGTAGATTGATGGTTGCAATTAAGTTGTTTTTCACAGACTTACAGATGGATGAAGGGAAGTACTAACCTATCAGAGGAAAGGAATCACATCTGAAGCCATCAAGTGTTTGTCCACTGCCACTCGTTTTGGTATTACTGCTCGATTATCTTTTCATTACAGTTTTTTAGTTAGTTTTGATACATACAAGTTATTTAGTTGATTCACTTAATACAATTAAAGGGGAGGTTCAGCTGAAGATTGGGGTAAAATTACAACTGCCGTGGTGGGAAATTGGCTTATGCATGTAGCAGTTACTTACAATGATATGTTTTTTTTTGAAGTAATCTTACAAAGATATGTTAAGGCATGCATTTGGTATGTGTAGAGAATCTCACAACGATGTTTTTTTTTTTTGGTTTTGCAAAACATCTCTATTTTTCCTGATGGTATCAATCAACATTTTACAGTTTTTGGGGACAAAACCGATGTGTAATTGTTGACCCAAAACGGTAAGGTAATATCCTCTTACGCAGTTTATGATTAATGCAGGATTGACACATTTTTGCCATGTTCTCTTGCGCAGACAATAGAGAACTTAAGATAACGGAAACAACATCTGTTGTGGTATTTGGGATAAGTTCCCAGTGGGTTAAGCTTATCGCAGGGCAAGATCAATTTAATCATTTCGATCGCATTGGAAAATCGGGCTGAATAAATTTAGAAAGATTTACATTATAGAATGATGTCGGAAAAATTAGGGAATGTGATGAAGCATCGCGAAATTCCATTTAACGAAACAAAAAATATTGATGGAGTAGGCCAATGCAACCCAGTTTTCGTTTGCTGGAGGCAAACAAGTTTTAATCAACTTATTAACCAAAACATGTCTTGAAGGGTGAACAGACTAAGCATGTCTTGGTCTAAAACAAGAAGAAAATTATATACTAAAATGTCGATGTTGAGGCCGAATTCTGGAGTTCGACATGAGATATAGAATCATATGAAAAGAAAAATATAGAATTTGCATGTAAAATTTGCGTTACGAAAGTATGACCTGTGGACTTTGCCAAATTTGTGGAAATAGCAAAAGTTAATGGAATTGTTGAAGCCATTACCACACTAGCCCGGGCATTAATGCACGGGCATAAAAGTTCTTGTTACTCAATATTTGCTTACTTACAAATGGTTACAACAACACATATAT
>JAJJMA010306768.1:659-11438 GCA_023529015.1 Papaver nudicaule | reverse complement strand
TTTACAATGATCAATGTATCTCTATTGAGCGTATAATGAAATGTTTATAAAGTTTTTGATTCTTAGCTGGTTTACTCGGCGTTAAGTAAATAGTTTGGCGGTTGCCCCTTGGTCACTTTGAAAGCACCTGATGTTACCATGTCTATCCGCTGATATCTAATTTAATCCTGTGTAAGTCGGTGACATGTGTGCCAAACTTGAATTCGTTGGCGAAGACCGTTGTAATCAACTCCTTATCTTTTTAGAAAGCAGTGATGCTTGAAGTTCTTGTGAGTATGCTCTATCCAAGCAATTTGAAAGCAAAGTTAGTTTTTCCGTTGTGTATGCTTAAAATCATGGCGGGGTAATGCAAAGGTAACAATATATGTTTTTCCGTTGACTCAATTTGAAGCTGAAGAACACCTTATAAACTCAGAGTTATAGTATGCTGAGATAAAATTATTGTAGAGCTTTTTATTATGCCCCTGGATGGCTGCCGAGTTATGTAAATGTTGATGGCGACCTTTGCCGAGTTCAATTGTGCGTCCAAAAATTTTTGTGAGGAAGCATGTCTTTCAAGCAATGCTTGAAAATAATGAGATGGAGAATTATTATGCCGCCGAAGAAGATGAATTCCTTGCCCATTTCTCTTGTTTTTAATCCTTTTGAGGATCAGATACAATCTTTACTTTGCTTTCCCTTTTACCGTCGGTATAATCGAATCCATTTTATTTTAATGATGAACTGACAGCATTCTTTCTTAGCCACATCGCACCCGTTTTCGCTATACATTGTTACTTGTGCCCGTCGGCGATCTATTATAAGTGGTAGGTTTGCCAAGAGGGTGGTTAGTGCCTCCGGGAGTCTTATATTTTTCTGCCAGCACTTACAGATCAACAAGTAACGCGTCAGGAGTTATAGCACCAGTTAGCCAGATTTACTATTAGTCAGACATCTAAAATGTTTCGTTATACCCCGACGTATGACTTTCATGGCAATCTTGCCTCATCATATGGCTATTGAGCCTTGTAATTTTTCTTGGCAATTTTGCCTCAATATATGGCTTTTGAGCCTTGTAATTTTTCTTGGCAATTTTGCCTCAATATATGGCTTTTGAGCCTTGTAATTTTTCTTGGCAATTTTGCCTCAATATATGGCTTTTGAGCCTTGTAATTTTTCTTGGCAATTTTGCCTCAGCGTATGTCTTTGTAACTTTGAAGATATTTGGCATTTTAGCCTCAATAGGACCTTTTTGGTCAGGAGCAATTAGCTCATATAGTCGGCGAAGCTCATTGGCTTATTCTTTCGGCGCTTTTTCACTGAATAACTCATATAATCGGCGAAGCTCATTGGCTTATTCTTTCGGCGCTTTTATAATCGGCGAAGCTCATTGACTTATTCTTTCGGCGCTTTTTCACTTGTGTGCTTTATCGTGAACTGTTGTCATTCCTCAAAGACAAAAATATATCGAGAATCTGGTGAAGTGATAATATTGCCCCATGGGTTAGCGGTAATCATATAATATTCAAATAAATTACAAAAATTAAATCTGATTGAGATTTTGCCCCAGCTACTCTCATGGGTTGAGCGAGGTGGATTCCTAAGTATAATCATGGTTACATTACACTGCGCGTCACAGCCATATGTAATCATTTGGTTTGGTTTCAGCGGATTTTGGAAAACTTTGCATCTTAAACTTAGCAGCAGGATGCCATTTTGGAGGTGTGAGACTATGCAGTCGCTATGTCCTCACACCGCTGATCATTCTTTGCACAAGTAATTTTGTAATGAACTATATCATTTGATTATGATGCTCTTTAGCACGTTTTGCATGTGATATGGTAGCGTGCTAAGTTGTGTCGTGATGAAATTTTTGAATAATCTAAAGTATTTGGAAATTGTAGCATGTGGCTTAGAATGTGAAATAAACTAAGAAATTCTAACCTATCGTGACAAATGTTATTAGTATCTCTATTGAGTTTCTCTAATGTGCAAAAGGTTCGTCCGCCGAACATAATTTTGATTGTAATGTTATATACAATGCGCTAAGCTACAATTACCGGTGACATAAAAAATTCTTTACTTTGGAATCCGATTCATATTTGAGAAAGATGAAACTTAAATGGTAAGAAATGCTTATCATTTATTTGAGTCGGCGGAAGAAGTATTCCAGTGCTTGGCGCCAAAGTTCAGCGATTCCTGGGTTCCCAATTAGATTTCGTCGTATAGCTTATTGGGTACCTGGGATTTTTAGTAATAAGTTAGAAATATAGAATACCAAATGAAATACTATAGTGCCTTAAATAGCGAGTTATAAATATGATGCTACTAAGAATGACAGCGTATAGAATAAGAAAAATGTGGACTTCCAACTTTAGCATATGTAATTTTCTTATATTGATGTCGCCGATGTTCTCAATTTCAGCTGCAAGAAAAAAGAAATGTGGCCTAATGACGGCAAACAGAATTATCAAATGCATACGCTGAATTGAATATCCTAGTAAGAAGATTCATAGTATAAGGTTCAGAAGTCTCCCCTCTGTGTTGTACGTCCTTTAATGGTGTGACATTTGCAAACGCTCCCTTGCCAAGCTAAACAAATTTGCAGGAAAAAAGGATCCCCTATGTTGTACTTTCCACGGCGGCTATTCCATCCCCGAAATAAAACTCCAGTCTCTAGCGTCAAACTTAATATCGCCGACATAAGTGTAAGAGAAATTCCGCTGGGATACCACTGCAAACGACCAAATTCATTTGGTGGTCAGCTAAAAGTAAATGGCTAATATATGTAGTATCAAAAGGTAAAGGATAAAGTATCGGCGAGGGATGACGTGCTATTACAAATAGTGATTTAGCAAGATAGAGACTGTATGAAATTTATCTTTAGTATATGTAACTTCCTTACACAGGTGGTGCTCTTAACTGGCTATTTATATATGACCAAGGTGGTTTAGAAACACCAAAGGGAATAAGCATAAAACTGTAGCTTCCTATCATACACTACCCCAAGCCAATTCTACTACCACATTTAAATCAAGGAAAATGCTCTAGCTTGCTTAATCTAACTTATGATAAGTGGCCAAACATTGAGTTCCGCAAAGGCTCCTTTCTACAGAATTTCTAGTTCGACTTCTTTCATTCTATTGCATGGCACAGAGAGTCGCCGACAAAGCATGTATGAATCAAGTAACCGACTAAGCAGACAAAGCATGTACGCCGCTATGTGATATCAAAATAAATTAAAAGTAGTTGAAAATGCAAAGTTTAGAATTTCTCCCTTGCGCTCTTAATTGGTGGCTCGGCGTGAAGGTTGGTCCAAAATGATCAATGTGGAGTGACGAGAGCGACATTTCCACAGCAAGTTGGCTTGATCTCAACGAGATACTGGTGCTTTGCGAGTATCAGCGAGAATGGCTGTGTTACAACTGGTTGGTTTACGTCGCCGACATGAGTGTAAGAGGAATTCCACCTGATTATCGCTTGCCAAGGCAGCTATGTTGGATGTGGTTGTCGTCGAAGTAACCTGTGGCTGAGGTTCTAGTTTTGTTCGTCGAGATTGCTGGTCTCCCTTCTCATCTGAGCTGCGACGACCATTTCTTCAAATATTCATGCTCTCGCTGTATTCATTGAGGAATGGTGCTTCTATAGAACTTTGTAGAACAAACCAAGAGATTAGATGAGACTAAGAACTTCGAGCTCAACCTATTGCTTAAACAACAGCAACAGCAACACGGCAGCAACAGCAGTATAGCAGGAACAACGGCAGCATCCTAGCAGGAACAGCAGCAGTGGCAACACGGCAATAATAGCAGCACAGTTTCTCCAGTTTTGCAGTTCTTATCGATTGCAGACCATGGCACATTCAGTCCACCAGCTTCACCAAAACCCACAACTTTCCAGCACAACTGAGTATCCAACCTATTGAGCCTACCATGGTCTGTGCATAGCCATCTTAAACACGCAGCAAACTTAAATATGACCCCAAACGTACAGCGCCATAAGAACCACCAGCAACAATTTCTCTTGTACATACCAGAAAACCCACGATTCAAAACTCATCCCCTGACATCAGACTTCATTTCAGAACTTAACCCCTTTCCTTATTCAGTGCAGTAACTTCATTCACACCTTAAATTCCATATTCCAACACCTGCAACCAGCAGTATCAAGTTGCCATTTACTTCCTATTTCTGCGGCTTCTGTCAGGAATTTCATCGAACAGTGGATGTGCGTGTTGCTGTTTATGTAATTGTAAGTTATGTTGGTTTCTTCTTAGCTCACAAAGCTCAGCCTATTCTCAATAAACCACATCCAATCAACGGCAACAGTCCCAGCAGCAGCATTACAAGCCCGTCTTCCCTGCTGTTATGCTCCAACAGCGCACTCGTCTTCAATTCTGCCAAATTCACCAGCTAACCCCACAGAAATTAACCCATTTCTTCTGATTTCTTCCCTTCACCCACTGATGTTAACAGCTGAAACACCATCTCTCCTTTGGACAGATAGAAAACCCAACTGCTGGCCCTTCTTCCTTAGAAATACCACCAAGTCGCTGAAGTTTGTGCTCTAATGGCTAAATAAACTCAATCTTCTAGAGGAACTAGCGGCGTCTGAGTAAACCCTCCAAAATATCATCTGTTTTCATATTGTAATCTCCTGACTCTTTCACCAAACATTTTCAAGCTTTGAACTCCAAACCCCCATTGTAATCTCCGACTTATGCAAACACCATAGCAGCTGCGATTCGAATCATCACAGCAGGAGTACACTAGCTCTAAATCTATACCTCAATCTCCTTGATGTCGCTGCACATATAAACTAGCTCTGTGAATAATTATGAATAAAAGACCAAGACAAATGAAATTGAAGGTGTTTCTTTCCCTTTTTGGTTTTGTTCACAGAGAGCATCCTAAAATCAAGCAGAAATGTTAATGTTTTAGATTTTCCACAAAGCTAAAGTGGGTTTACAAAATAGAATCAGCTGATTCTAAATCTAAAATCACAATTAAATTTGATTGAAAGTTTGCAATAAAAATCTAAGTTGGATTTCTTATTCTAAATACAAGTAAGCTCCCCAAATCAAATCGAAATGTTAAAACTTGGATGTTTGCAAAATCGTAAAGTGGGTTAGATCTTCAAGGTCTATTAACGGTAGATTTGTAAACAAAGTTTGTTTTGAGTCAAGATTTTGCATAAAAATCAGATTTTTATGGGATAGAACCCTGGTTTTAATAAGAGAAACTTTGTTCTATATTCAACAAATTAAATGTATTGAGAATAAAAAGAGATAAGAAGAGGATTTATCCTGTGTTGATGATGATGCTTTTGTTTTCATCTTCACTGAGGCTCTGGTCTGTGGATCTTAGTTTCAGATTAATTTTGTTGATGAATTCTTTTCTCATAATCGCGGTCTCCCGTAAATAGTAACAAGGCGAAAGATAGGAGAAGAAGGTTGTTGATTTGAAATCGAGTGTGGACAATAGATCAGTTGATTTTAGGATTTTGCTGATGGTTTTCTTGCTATTTTCCGCCATCATCTACACTTTTCCTGCTTCTTTTCTCTCGATTTTTCTCTTCAGGAGAGTTTTAGTTGCCTGAAAGTTACTTTCCACTGACGAGAATACCCTTGGATGAACTGAATCCTATTGAATCCTCCTGAACTCACTGGATTTCATGAGATTTGTTACCGGAATTGTTGTTTTCTTCATTTTTGAGCTTGTAACACAAGGTCACATGATTCAAACCTCTTCTAGCGCCAAAATGTAGTTGGTAAAATCCCCATTGAGAGATTTTACCAATACACCCAATAATAACACATGAGAAACACATAAACACAAGAATTTATTATTGATTTGTGATGAAATTGTTACATAGATTTCCATGAGAACTTAAGTGTTCTTCATGTTCTTGAGTAGAGGAGAAGTAGAGAAGATGGAGGTAGAGGGAGAAAGTAATAGAGACCATCCCTTCTTTTAGGGTTACATAGCTATTTATATGAGATCTATTTGACGAATTTACAATACTACCCTCAAAGGGAATCCTATGCTAAAGTTCTTCTATGGTGTATCTTCTCCTAGGAAAGCTAAGTTACACCGGCCTTGGCTTGGCGCCACATAGCGAATATATTCCAACACCCAATAATCAATGTCTTCTTCCGCCAACAAGCATGGTCGGCGACCTCGGTTTCCATTCTTCTAACCTCAGCGGACTAGTCTTCTACTGGATAAGGATTGCTGACGCGGATCCCACTGAGTCAACAAATCAACTCTGACAACCTGACCACTCTGACCTTCTCATAGATGCTCAACCACTTCTCAGCTTTCTGTTGGTGTCGTGTCCTTTGCCCGCTGACAACAGTTCACTCTTCCATTCCTATGACGGTATTAGTTGATGTAGCTTCTGCGTTATTAGTTGATGTAACTTCAGCGGTATTGTATGCTAATGTGGTTCTTGGCGTTCCACCCACTGATCTCCTATGCATGGCAATAGACCTAAAACTTATGTTGATGATTCTGTACTTCTCATTGATGGTCTTCTTACGTAGCCTCACCTCTAGGATGCTTTTACTTGTAGAATGCATTTTCTACACCTACAGACCTAGTTAGCTCTTGTTTTATAAGTTTCTTAAGTAATTCTTTTTACAACTGAGGTAGAGACAAGTTGGGCATAGTTTACTCGGTTTACTTGTGTTTTTACCTGCAAAAACAAGTGTACCGTCTCTGGGTACTTTCGTAGTGCTCGGAGATCAAAGTCGAACAAGGCAAGCCTAAACCAAGGATGGCCGTTCCCACCTTGCTTCGGTCACAGAGAGGATAGAGGTTGGTCTAGGAGGGAAACAGTGAAGAAACTTGAGATCAGGTTGAAGGTGAGTTTTTGGGTGTTTGAGTTCAAGATTTCCGTCGTGAAGTCGACTAGAAATCTCCAAGGCTAGAACGAGTTTAGATTCTCAGGTGTTTTTCTCTGAGGCTCTGTGTGTTTTCTGGATATTCTCGGTGTTCTAGTTGTTCTGAACGTTCTGCCTTGGAAGATAGAGGAAGCCTCTATCTATAGTTTGAACTCACCCTGATCTCTCGACAGAGAAGGTGGAAGTCGTGGAAGAGTGGAGGAGTGGAGGACATGCGTTGGTTTCCGTAACTGCCTGAGTCATGTGGAACATGCCCACTCGTGCCATCTTCCCTTAACTTCCCACTATCTCCATCAGTTTCTTTCAACTGCCGTAGACCGCCAGACCAATACCCCTAAAGTTATCCCCCCGTGTGACGTTTTGATATCTCGAGTGAGTGAGACGCGGCTATTGCGTAATTGAGTCGAGTAAGGTTGTACGACTGATTGTCGTGACCAACATGGTGTGATATCGAGTGGTCTTGGTCTTTGGCCAAGGCCACAAGTGCTTGATTGCGCTTTGGCACTGGTTATGGTGGCGCCATGGCTTATGGCGCCACAGCCTTGGCCCAGGTTAGATAAAAATACGCATTTTGGCTTTAGTTATGGTGGCGCCATGGCTCATGGCGCCACGGCCTTGGTCTTTGGCCTGGGCAGTTGTGGGACGCGCTTTTGGCGCTAACTGTTGTGGCGCCATGGCTCATGGCGCCACGGCCTTGGCTTTTGGCCAAGGCCATCTCGTTGTGGCGCCACGATTTTTGGCCTGCGGCCAATGCCTATTTATTGTGGCGCCATGGAGTATGGCGCCACGGCCTTGTCTTGTGGCCAAGGCCTAGCCTACTTCCGGCTATTTTTGTTATTGCCTTGGCCTTTGGCCAAGGTCAAGTAAATTCGTGGCGCCTTGTGCCATAGCCTTGGCCTCTTGGCCAAGGCTGATTTCTTGTGAATCCATGGTTTTTTCATGGTTTGTAGTGCCATGCTATGTGGCGTTTATGGCTTTGGCATCTGACCAAGCTCGACTTTGGGCAGCCTGTGCCTTAGTCGTGGTGTGAGTGCTTATGCTACAACACACTTGAGGTCATGGCATGTTTATCCATGGTATGCTAGACCATCCTGAATTTGGGATTGGGTCCGCTTAGGCCTGTTTAGGCTGGTGTATGCTTCTCAGAGAGCTCCGGACCGGCCTGGAGCTTCAATATTCCGAGGTTTGCACCAAGACTCGTGCGTTGAGTCGTATTTAAGAGGAAATCCATGAGGATACGTCTCTGTTGATCTTTCACCATGTACCATCAAGCGAGGTCTGGCTCTGAGCTGATCGATGGGTTTAATATGTTGGTGAGATCGTTAGTACTGCGCTATGATATTACCCTCTCCACCGGAGTTATAAGAGAGAGCTCATAGAGAGTTTATTTGGCTCATGGAATGGGTTGTACTCCGAGCTATAGAGATGAGCCTGAATAGGCGATTGCCTTTAATAAGACATGTTTTCGAGAGTGTTTTGACGATCTTGTCCCTCTCTCATTTTTCACCATCTACAACTTGTCAGCCCCCGCTTGTAAGTAGATTTTCGTATGACCTGGAGCAATCCAAAGGAAGTCACTTTATGTGTGTTAAACTGAAGAGGACAGTTCGAAACACACAGTCAGTAATTAAGGTTGCAAATCCGGTATTGTCGACATAAGCCTTTAACAGCGGTTAAAGAAACTCCTAGGCCTGTAAAGTACGTCAGCTAGGGGAATCAAGTGTGTGACGATCTGTGAGGGATCTAGAGACGTAAGGAGTGCGACAGTAGCCAATTTGCTTGGAGGGCTGTAGTTGGTCTCTGTTACATCCCAGACCGAAGTCTTATAGTAGGCTAGTGTTTGTAGACAGTTTGTACTGTATGGTGTTCAATCTGGACGAGGTCCCGAGGTTTTCTACATGTCGTAATTTCCTCGTTAAAAAAATCTCTGGTGTCTTGTGTGCTTTACTTTCCGCATTATATTCTTTGATTATATAATTAAAGCAAACAAAAAAAGTACGTTATTAATAACCATCGAGTTGGTCCATAATCCATCCAGGGGATTTACCAAGACTTGTCTTGAGTTGGACCGATCACTTGTGATCCTACTCGGTTATCGGATTTGGATATTGATTTTTGAGATCGTTCATATCTTACCATAAGACTGACGAGCCTAAACGAAAAGTTGGTGGTATTTTGGTACCATGCTTTTTCAATTAGATCAAACCTTAAGAATGGAAGTTATGCAGCTAATTCCCGTACTATTCTACAGATCGAACTATTGGACTATACATTACTCGATGACAATCATTAAACTAACACTGGAAATAAGATCAATGACCATTCATTAACCGTAAAGTTTTCTTGGTGATTATACTACAATGGATATGAGCTCAAATGACCAGAGGAGATTATAAGAATATCACTAACCTAGTCTCTCTCAAAACCCCCAAGACTTACCAAATTATCCAACCCCCACAAATGAATTTGGGTTCGTTTTATATAATGTGAGATACATTGTGGAATACAACTAATAAGACAAGATACACAATCATGAGTGTCAGATCCTGTCGAGTAAGTCGGTCTACATATCGAGGTGTTTCGAAGCCAAGGTTGGTGATTCTGCTCTTCGATATTTCATGTCTGGTGTAATGGTTTCTTCGATTCTACTTGGGATCTCGTTGGTTGACACTTCTTCAATGATACCCGCTCATCGAGGAATGCCTCTGTTGATAATTCCTCGATTTATTCCTTGCTTCACACTCTTTCCTAGTTTATCCTGCTTTCTTCGTGGGATGTTGACACATGGTTCGATGGTTTTATGCCCCCATGGCAATACTAAGTCCTTGGCCCTTCGTCATGTAGGGTATAGATATAGTAGGTCCAGTGAAGATAGGAACACGAAATAAAAGATTCTTTTTTTTTTTTACAAAATAATAATAATAAAAGATAGCAGGTCAGCTATGCTCCAAGAGTGCAGGATACATTGCCCTAGCATCTCTAGGTGGGTAGAATTTTGCTACTCATCACCAGCAAGACTCTATTACGGCAAACATACCTTAGCTTCTTCTCAAGGGGTACAACAAGGCGACCCTTTAGGGCCATTGCTTTTCGCTTTAACTCTACACCCTCTAGTGTTGCGGATATCTAAGGAATGCAACCTGCAACTACAAGCCTGGTACCTAGATGATGGTACTTTGGTTGGCGACACACTCATGGTTTCCAGGGCTCTTCAGATTATCCAGGAACATGGTTTGGCACGGGGTCTTCACCTCAATGTGTAAAAGACATAAGTTTTCTGGCCTGCTACAGATGTTAGGAGTACACAACAAGGTGTTTTCCCTGCTGATATTGGAAGGCCAATGAATGGAGTCAAGCTACTTGGAGGACCAGTTAGTTTGGAACACGAGTTTTGTAGTCGTCTGGTGCTTAACAGAGTACAGAAAACTCTCCAACTCATGAAAGCTGTGCAAACTCTGGATGATCCGCAGTGTGAACTGCTGCTCTTACGTAATTGCACTGGAGTGTCTAGGCTCTACTTCTCCATGCGAACCACATCACCATCCTATGTGCAGGATGCTCAGATTACTTATGACAACCATCTCCACACATATTTGCAGCAGTTAATCACCGGTGAAGGGCCTGGTTATGGTCCCATACAGCATCGCCTAGCCACCTTACCCATTAGAGAAGGAGGGTTGGGTATCTATAGTATGGCAGACACTATGCAGTACGGCTATCTAGCCTCCTGCCTTCAAACTCAACACTTGCAGGGCAGCATCCTTCGCCATTCAGGAGTGTCAGTTAGAGGCCTGAAGTTCCAGCAAGCTATTGATCAGTTCACCCAAGTCTGTGGTTTCGAGTCCTCACAAAGCATCGACAAATCAGCCCCCCATCCTATGCGTACTCTGGCGGTT
>JAJJMA010306760.1:427-32004 GCA_023529015.1 Papaver nudicaule | reverse complement strand
AAGCACCCCTCTTTTACTTATGGGCTAGCTCACTACCACATTTCTCTCGTAGACATTATAGAATGTCTAATCGCCTCTAGGCAGGGCATGTATGTTAGAATCATAGTCACTCCATGGGAACACTGGCTCAGAGTCTTCAGAGCATCTCCAATGGGAAGACGTTAACTTCCTATATTTAAGGATTTGATCATTTTTTTATCAAGAGTATTTGCTTTGGCAAGTATTTATATTGACATCCTTAAACAGATCCTCTATTTTTATTTGGGTATGTTGGGTTGGGCAACTGCTGCTGGACATAGACCAGGTCCGTTAAAAGCGTTGTTAAGGGAATGAAATTGAATTGATAATGGCCCATGGCCCGTTGTGTCTTCAAATTCTGAAACAGACATCTCCTAAATTAAGGATTCTTTATTTTTCCCGTACTGAGCTCGGAGGTCTCATTTAACGCCCGTTTGATAGACTGATGGAGACTGCACAATATGGGAAGTGAGTTGCTGTAGAGAGAGATGTTGGTTGCGAAGCTGCTACAGGCCCCCCGCCTTTCTTCCCCAGCTTTTCCACCCCTATGTGGCATGCTTTTCCACCACACAAATCTCTCCCTCACACGACAGTGGAGCAGCAGGGGGGGTCTGCCCATCAGTTTTGGACCACTCCAAACAGGACACACCAGCCGGTAGACAAAAGTCAGGGAGGGATCAAGGGGAAGGATAACATTTTCGTCTTCGTGTTGGGTGGGTACCGTACGGCATCCAATCCATTGGAGAACTTGTAGAGGACCTAGACCTTCTTTTTTGTCTTAGGTTTTTGAAGGTTCATTAATTGAGATGCCGACTTTTGCAGAATCAGTAGGTGGTGGATGAACAGACTCCAGTGATGAATAGAATTATCTTTGGCCACATTTCTTTGTCTCTTTTGGAAAGAATTGTTTTATACTGTACATACCTTCCTTTATTCTCTCGCCAATGTTGTTATAAGGTTAAGTATCTTTTTATGCCTTCAAAGATGGTTATTCACAAGATCTTGGTCTGTAAAAGCCAATGACTTCTTCTAATAAATCGGCCTGAATCTTTAATTAAACAAAAATTAAAAAATAAAATAAAACAGGGGTGGACCTATTAAGGAGCTAAGCCTGGTTTTAACTTTTATCCCATCCCTAGTTTTAGCCCAAAACAAAATTAGTAGGGAAAACTTAGGCTGAATTAGAATTTAGCCCAATCTTATTTGGCAATTGGCATTAATCCATAAAACATGTGAATTTTTTTTATTAGCTCCTTATTAGCCTTACGCCATTGCATAGTACAGTCCCACCCAAGACAATTTCTTAGGTCCATAACTAATGTCAAAATAAAATCTCCGGGCCGTAAAATAATACCACCCACAATTATAAAGTTCTAAGTAAGCATATGTCATGGATTAAGTGGGAACCGGCCCGGCCCACTTCCTTCGAGAAGAAAACAAACCAAAGTTTGGTAATATGGAAGTTTTTACCGCAGTAAGTTTACCTACAGCACTGCCTTGATGATAAGCGCCACACCAACCCGTCCCTACAGTCCACAAGTATCCTGTTCTCCCTGGGTTTTCTTTGCAAGCAAGTCGAAGTAGAAATAGTTTTCTTCAAAAAAGGGTTCAACTAGAAGATATCATAGATTTTGCCAGGGGGAGGAACAATAATGAACAAGCTTGGTTTCACTGTTAGATTGGTTCGTACACAGACTTTGCTTTTCCTGTGTAATCGAATTTTCTTCAAGCAGCGGGAAAAAAAAATTCCTCTTGCAGATTTTTTGTGCATATTTTTTCTTATTACTGATTTTTCTTTTTTTCGTATAGGTTCAACTGTTGAAGGTTGATAAGTTGGTTAGTTCTGTAAAGAAATTCAAGCTGGAATGGTCCAAAGATTGGTCAAAGGTATGATATCTGTTCATTCTATGCCAAAATTTAGCTCAGTATTGGCCTAATTGGGAGTTACTGGATCCTAATATGGAGTTTTCAGAACCCTAAAAATTCTGAATTAAGTTGCAAATTACAGCCATGAGGAGTTTGCATGACCATGCCAAGGCCCTATGGACCTAAAACCTGACATATGTGCAATTCATGCAGGAACCCTTTTAAGTTTGCAATTTCAATGTTAATATGCTTGTTGTTCCATGTTTTGTTTTGTAGATTTCTGAGGAATCTGAAGTGGGAGTTAGCAAATTTATCGAAGAAACTAAGGTCAGATCGAACGAATTTGTTAAGAAAACTGAGATTGAGTCTGTCAAATTCGTGGAGGAAGGAGATGCTGGGGCAGTAAAACTTGTTCAAGAAGCGCAAGTTGGAGTGGATAAATTTGCTGTGGACGACGAGGCTGGAGCAGATAGATTTGCAGCAGATGCAGAGGCGTCCGCCAACCAATTTTCGGAAGAGACTTTGTTTGAATCTCCTGACGATTACGTCTCGGAAACCTGCACTAATCTGGAGCTGGAGAGCACCATTGTGGAGGATGATAAGCGTCGGAGTTCTTAGGATTGCAAGCTGAACATATCAAGTGTCCCAATGATGATGTTCGTCCAGCAATGGTAACGTTTAATTTGACATTACCTGTGTATAAGTAGTTGTTGTGTATGCTATATGATGAGGTTTCAGTTTCACACTGGCTAGGCCAATGCTAGGGGCCGGTATGATTCTGGAGTCTAGACCCCTAGGCCTAATTTGTCTACCATATTTTCCTCCCAGACATCACCACTTTTTATGCGATTGAAAATTGCCAATCTTTGAACTCCTAGCTAGTAATTTCTTTTCTTGTCATAACAATTGATGCTCCAAATTCTAGGCTGTAACCTTATGTGAATCTGGCAACACGGCGTGTTTTCTTGCTTTTCTATACGAAAAATAAGAAGAAGTATAGCTTATGATTCCGCGACATTGAGCATCAAAGAGTACACCCATGTGTATTCACTGATTCACAATAGTTGCAGTAAAACAAGGCTCTGCTAGATTTTTCTTTTCTAGGAAGAAGGCTCGAGTAGATAATGCCTAATGTAGAGGTTTTCTGACACTGCTCGTCTCTTGGCAATTCAGCACTTCAGCAGTGTTCTCTGTCGACAACATTAGTAACAAGAACTCTCTTACGAGAGCGATATTTCAATACGAGACTAGTATACATTGAGAGTGTGATGATTTCAATGACCAATATATTTTAAGCTGAATTTATCGCTTCTTGCCTTTCTTACGGTCCTGGGGTGTCAGAGTATGTTATGTTTCACTATAAAATGCTGGATGCAACACCGTGAGTAAGTTTTCATGTCTGGTCAGATTCTATGTAGAGATTGACCTAAAATGCACCTGCAGCTCCAGCAGCTTGACCGTTCCCAAATCCATCAAAATACGATCCAAGAAGATGCAGACAGAATAGGTGACAATAGTGAAGACTCAGGACTGAATTTTGTGCGTTTGACTATATATAGAAAACATATTCATATGCAGGTAATACTTAATAGGCATGTATTGTTTCCTAACACAAACAGATTGTTTTTAAATCCTACCCGTCCTCCCAAAATTCGTTTTCAAATTCGTGGAGGAAGGAGATCTGGAGCTGTAAAACTTGTTCAAGAAGCGCAAGTGGGAGTGGATAAGTTTGCTGTAGACGACGAGGCTGGAGTGCAGCAGATGCAGAGGCCTCGGGGAACCAATTTTCAGAAGAAACCCTGTTTAGAGATCTTCTGACGATTACATCTCAGTAACCACTAATCTAGAGCTGGAGAGCACCATTGTGGAAGATGATAAGGGTCGAAGTGTCTCAATGATGGATGGTAACTGGTGTGCTGCTTAGATATACTAGATAGTAGTGTCAAGAACCAGTTCTGGTGGGACTGGGATGCCCCTCCAGATATAAGTCTTCATGTCTGATCAGATTCTACATAGAGCTCGACCTAAACACTGCACCTGCAGCTGCCTATCCAGCAGCTTAACCACCCATGAACTGGAGTACTGGAGACCGTTCCCAAACGGCCAGACCCATCAAAATGAGATCCAAGAAGATGCAGAAAAGAGTAGCTGGCAACGGAAGAAGTTAGGATTGAGCACTGGTAGAAAACTGTACTAGAAATCAGTTCAGTAAGAAACTTGCATAACTGAAGAAAATGAGAAAAAACTAAGGTTCGGAAGACTGTTTCATTTCCAGTGAAATATATCTCTTTCAGATACTAGAATTTGGTGGTAGATTAAATGACTAAGATAACCGTAATAATACCGTAATTCACTTTATTGCATAAAGAAGAATGTTTCAAGGAAAGAGCAGGGATGTAACTTGGACGGGTAGATGCGAGCCCGATGCTAGAAACCTGAATATTGGATGCACATAAGTTTTGTTATCGCCGATTCATTGAGCCTCATTCTTGGCAGACCTTCTTAAGAACTCCATCACCAATTTTGAAAAAGCAGATGAGTTTTCTGTAAGCAACTTCGCCGGTGAATCATACTCTAAAACTGCACCTGTAAACCACATCACAAGACAAAAACATGTCAAATTGTAAGAATATACTTGTGCCGTATTTAAGCTAGTTAAGCGAATGTTGTACCTTCATTAAGAACTAGAACTAAGTCATTGTCAACGACGGTGGGGATCCGATGAGCCACTGTAATGACTGTGCAACTTTTAGTTTCTTGTCTTATTGTCTTCTGAATCAAATTGTCTGTTGCTGTGTCAACTGAAGCTGTAGCTTCGTCAAGCACCAGAATTCTCCTCTTCTGTAACAGTACTCTAGCTAAGCAAACCAACTGTCTCTGGCCCAAGCTCCAGTTTTCTCCATTTTCGACGACTGCAAATCCGTTTTTGGAACCTCAGTAAACCACATTCTCTACTATGGATACACATAATACATAGTCTTGATACATACCAGGTGCATCCAGAAGTCTTTGATCTTGTTTTACAATCCCTTCCAGATGACATTTCCTTATAACCTGAGATAACAAGTAGAGTTTAGGTAGTACTATGAAAATTAGAGAGAATTTTGAACAACTGGAGATAGCCTAGATGTTTATAAGTTACCTCCCATAATTCTGAATCAGAATGTTCGCTTAGGGGATCTAAGTTGGTACGCAAAGTTCCTCGAAAAAGTGTTGGGTCTTGTGGTATTATACTCAACCTAGACCTCAGATCATGCAAACCCATGCTACCGATATCTTCACCGTCGATTGTTATTGTTCCTTGTAAAGGTTCAACCATTCTGAATAGAGCTTGAATGAGAGTCGACTTGCCACTACCCGTCCTGCCGACTACTCCAATCTTGCATCCTCCTGGGAATGTGCAGGACACTCCTTTGAGAACCATGGGAAGTGAAAGGTTGTATTGCACGTGGAGATTATTGATTTCGATAGTTCCTTTCGTTGGCCACTCTGGTTTTGGTTTGCACTCTTCGACCTCCAGTGGAGCTTCACTAGTAATGTTTGAGAATTGAAGAATTCGCTCTACCGAAATCATCTTGTTCTCAACATTGCAGAGGTTCCATATCACCCAAGCTTGTAGTACGTTGAGATTCAGACCGTACGTAGCTGCCAATCCTGCCAAGCCTGGAAATGCATCCGAAAAGTAATTCGTACTAGTTTTGATGTGCACTTTGTCATTCATTTGTTCTAAGGTTACTTGAGGAAATTGCTTACTTGAGGAAATTGCTTCCTTTGGTAGGTTCACCAAAATAACCAGAACAAGGAAGAACACCAGGTTAAAAAGAAAGTTGATCCGAACGCAGAGCCATTCCATAGTGGCACAATTATGGAAAGCGAGCCGACAATAATTATCTATCAAGTTAATATTTGTTGCCAGAAACCGATCTTCTTGATTGAAGCAGCGGATAGGCACTGCTCCAGCAATAGACTCTGAGAAATGATGCAAGATTGGAGACTTCCATACCCCAACCATCCTAGCCAGTTCTCTAGCTGCGGAGATGTAGTATGCCTACAGAAATGTTAAAAACAATTAGAATTGAAGCATATAATCTACAAGGATAGATTTTTTAAGAAAATAGTTGAATTAGTTGCCTACCTGATACCATATGGAGATGGCGACAACAACAACAAAGAGAAAGATGACCTGCCAAGCAACCTGAGACATGAGGATAATGATGCTCATAAGTTGAATAAGTGCAAATGCCAATCCGCCCAACCTATATGGAATGTCCATGTCCACCGAGCTCTGATCTGTTGAAGACTAGAAAAAAGAAGAAAAGGAAGGTAAGCAGAATGCCAATTATGTGCACAAAACCAATTACTTTAAGAGTTTCGGAAGCTTTGAAAGCTAACCCTGTTAAGTATCTGACTCGAAGGAGTTGAATCAAAGAATGAAATTGGTGCTCTGAAAACGCAGTTAATCATTTGAACGAAGAGTCGGTGTGCTGTTTCAATTGAAACTGTTGCAAGCAAAAAGGCTCTTCCTAATATGAATACCGAACTACCGCCAGACAACAGAGCAAACACTCCTATTAGCTTCGCTTTGCTTACTCTCTCTTCCGTTTCGGTTGCCCATGCGATCCAGTAATTACTGCCCATCTGTAATCCCTGGAAAAGAACTTGACAGAGAATTATCACTGGTATAAGAGCTCCTTTATACGCTGATGTCAGAAAGTACGAGTACACCCGCCATTTCACTCTTCCAGTTTCTGTTTCTTCTTCTGCATCATCGGTAAGTTTTCCACATTTGTTAAAACTGTCAGGTTTTTCTTCTGTCACCTCCGTCTCATCCATCTTGTTGGGTTTAGGGACTTCAATATTACAGTAATATGGTGCAGTCACTTGGCTTAATGATTTCCTGTGTGCTGTCATTTGTCTAACGAATTCATCGCCAGGGTTCGTTACCAAATCTTCATACTTTCCACACTGAACAATCTTTCCATCTTCCATCACCTGATATATTGAGTTGCACAAAGAGAGCATATATTAAGAAAAGGTCAGCGTGCGAGCATATGTCAGAAACCTAAACATGGCCTTAAATGCAAAACTGACATGGTATAGAATGTTGAAAACGTACCAGAACGAGGTCAGAAGCATCAAACAACTCCAACTGATGAGTAACATATATTACAGTCTTTTCGCGCAAGAGTCTTGTTATGCATTCCTGTACATTCTCACTTAAGTAAATTTGATGCCCGTAAGTGAAATCGACATCATACAGATAAATGATAAACAATTCACCTTGAACAGATGTGCTCCTGTGTGCGCGTCCACTGCACTGAACGGGTCATCCAGCAAACAAACATCGGAGTCGCTGTATATGGCTCGTGCAAGCTGAATTCTCTGCTTCTGTCCTCCACTCAAATTCATTCCTCTCTCGCCAATAACGGTTAAATCCCCGTTATCCCACATGTCAATATCCTTGTTTAAAGCACATCCATCCAAGACATCCTTGTAGAAACCTTTATTCATTTGCTTGCCGAATAATATGTTATCTTGAACTGTACCTGTCTGAATCCAAGCACTTTGCGGAGCATAAGCTTTTGAGCCGAAAACCTTAATTCTCAATCCAGATATCCTTGGAATCTCACCAAGTATACTAGAAAGCATGCTGGATTTCCCTGACCCAACAGACCCACATATTGCCACCTTGTCACCTCTCTTGATTTCCAACTTCTTGGTAATTCTGATACTCGGTAATTTCAAGTGCGGATTTATAGTTTCCCATGTGTACTCACCTGTTTCGATCTGTATAGAGATATCAGGTACTTGTGGTGCGTCATTTGGAAGCAGCTGCCTTGGATCTTCGTCTGCAGCAAACTTTTTTATTCGGTCTATCGATACCTTTGTTTGAGCAATCATGGAAATGAGCTCAGGGAGATTATATATTGGTTCCTGTAGGATTCTAAAAGTTGCCAAGGCTGAGAGAACTGTCGCAGACGTCAGTGGCGTTTTTACTGCAATGCAGACCCCAAAAGTTGCGAGCGAGACCAACGTAGGTGAAGTCCAAAAGAGAGATGCAACAGCTGCAGATACATACGAGTAACTTTTTAGACAATTTTTCTCTATTTCTCTGAGGCTCATGATATTCTCCAAGAAGGAGGTGTCCCATGAATGCAACTTCAACACTCGCATGCTCTTCAGTGCCTCCGATGTAGCTTTTATTCTCGAGTCTTTAGCTTCCATGATTTTAGCATGGATCCTTTGTTGCAAATTGGCTAGCGGTGTGTTGCTGACGATCACCAAAATAGTGACTAAAAGGGCTGCCATGGCAGGAGCTCCACCAAGGTTTTTGAACAAGATACCCAAAGCTAGAAAGACCTGCACTGGAAACAACCAAATTCCATGAACATACCAGAAGAAATCTCCAATTCTCTCGATATCTACATTGATGATATTTACAATGTTCCCATCATTCAGACCATAGCTTCGAACGCAAAGACATTTCTTGTAGGTTAAGACCGTTAAAGCTGCTCGAGCTCGAATTCCAATCCGATTAGCACCAAAATACCATTGCCGCTGTGATAGAGACTCTAGTGTCTTTGCTAGGAAGAAGAGTAGTGCAAGAATAAGACCATAGTGACGGCTTGAATCATCGCGGTCTCCCGTTAAGAAGTTGACGAAATGTGTTATCAGCAAGGGACCCATGTAAGAAGCAATAGTGTTTAAACCTGGTAAGTTCTGCATTAGTTTCTGACCTTAAAACAGATGAAATTTTTTGAGTTTACCATACAATAGATAAAAAGAAAGTGATAAACTATTGGCAATACCTGCAAAGACGGCATTTACCGCTAAAGGTCTCCATATGGCGCGAAATAATGCTGTAGACATTGAGAATGCTCCAGTTTTTCGATTAGAAACTGATTCTTCAAGTAAGGAAAAAGAACTCTCAGCATTCTCCGATTCAGGAACTGGAGGAATATGGTGTAGTTCAAGTTTGCGAGTCTGAGCCATCTCGAATATTGGATTTAGCCAGCGGAATGTAAGTTGGCTCCAAATTCCAGCATTAGTATAATTATCGACATCTTCATCTTTTTCATCTAGCAGCGGTTTCACCATTTCTGGCATCTTGAGGAAAATCTGCAACATCGGCTGTCCCGAAGTAACTAGAGATCAAGTTAGCTACTTCTACCATTTAACTAACTTCAATTTTATATGGGAAAGGAAATTAGGAAACGCGCACACCTGGACTTACTGTCCTATCACTATTCTAGTTACAGCAGAAACCTGACTCCAGTTAGAGCTCCATGTGCTCTCTGCCTCTGTCAAGTATTTAAACAGCTCATCCACCAGCCACATTTCTTTCGAAATAAGTGACTAATGGAAATGGCCAAACTACTTTGCAGGAACACTGCACATTTGGGAAATGGCCAAAATTCTACTATTTTGCAGGAACACTGCGCATCAATGATTGGAAACTGCCAAAAAAAATCTATTTCTCGAATCTATTTCTCATACTAGATCCCCTCACTCCCCACCCATCAACCGGCATTAGCATACCCACCTACCACCACCAACCACTAGATCCCCTCACTCCCCACCCATCAACCAGCATTAGCATACCCACCTACCACCACCAACCACTGTGGCAACAATCACTTCGCCTTTTTTTAGCTTTTCGTCTCTGAATATGCAGAAGCAAAGGACATATTGAATATGCAGAAGCAAAGGACGTAATATGTTCTGACGCCATGATGTAAATCCAGAACCAAGTATCTGCATTCAAGCGCGAGAGAATAACACACAGGTTTTTGAGACCTTTATCCGCACTGTTATTTTTTGGCTGAGGATAATAATATCTATAAATGAGAACAAGGGTATAACCACAATTCAAATGGGTAGAATTCTTAGTTTGCTAAGCACCTAAAAAAGAAGAAAATATGACCATAGCGTAATTATCCTACAATGTCTAGAAATGAAATAACCCAGCAGCTCTTTATCACTTGAAAAAGAAAAACCTTAAAAAGGCTTAAAGCTTGTCCTCAAAATCAGAGAGAGGGGTCATCTGCGCCTTCAAACCTTTCCTCTTCCTGATGTCAGTCACAAGTTCGGCAGCTTGAGTACCAGCCTCCAAAGGATCAGCCATCATCATATCCCAATGATCAAACACAGACTGGGGGAAAGCCTGTCCTGATGTTGCAGCCCTAAGCTGGGCAGAGAAACCAAATGACTCAACGACGGGTAGATAAGCTTTAATGTTGTACAGAGGAGTTCCTGGCCTCTGCATTTCCTCAAAGACGTGACCACGCTTCTGATTGAGAACACCGTAAATACCACCAAGAGCATTCTCTGGAGCTTGGATCTCGACTAGGTACACGGGTTCTAAAAGTCTGGGTTTAGCTGTGAGCTGTGCGGCATACATAACCCTCCTAGCAGTAGGAATGACCTGTCCACCACCTCTGTGAATGGCATCAGAATGGAGAACCACATCACATACTTCAAAACAGATACCCCTCATGTTCTCTTCTGCTAGCACACCTTCCTTTGACGCCCATTGAAACCCAGCAACAACCGAGTCCTTGATTTCGTTAAGGTACTGCACTCCTTTACACATATCAACAACCATGTTTGGACCAGTGGTATCGGGACCAAAACACCAGATCTTCTTTGTAATATCCTTATCCCATCCAAACTCTTCGGATAAGATCTTTGAACGAACCTTAGGATCATCTCTTGGCCCAATACGACCATCATCAATGGCTTCAGGAAGTCCTTCCTCAAGAGGGCGTGCCTCCATGTACAAACGGTTGTGCTTGTTTGGAGACTTGCTCATCACAGTTCTTGATGACTTTTCTAGCACAGTCTCACGGAATGATACCACAGGGTCAGACTTCACAATTTCTGCACCACCCATGAAATCGTCCTGCAAGTCCTTCAAACAGATCTCAAGATGAAGTTCTCCAGCACCTGAAATAAATAGAGAAGGAAGTGTTCAGAGCCGAGGAAAAAAAAATAAAGTGTTCAGAGCCGAGGAAGTGTTCAGTAACAGAAGGATGACAAACCTGCAATAATGTGCTCGCCTGACTCCTCAATGGTACACACCACCATAGGATCAGATTTCGACAGACGCTTAAGCCCTTCAACCAGCTTGGGCAGGTCAGAGGCAACCTTGCACTGCACAGCAACACGGACAACAGGAGAGACTGAAAACTTCATGGCTCTGATAGGATGAGCATCAACTTCCTTCTCGTTTGTAAGGGTTGCATTCTTGGTGATAAACTGATCCAATCCAACTAGGGCAACAGTGTTACCACAGGGTACATCCTCAACAGATTCCTGTTTCTTTCCCATCCAAATAACAGTTCTCTGGACACTCTTGGTGTACAAGTCTTTCTTTCCACCAGGAACGTAGTTAGGTCCCATGATTCTGACCTTGGCACCTGTTGAAACCTTACCAGCAAAGACACGACCAAAGGCAAAGAATCTACCCTTGTCGGAGGCGGGAATCATCTTAGACACATAAAGCATAAGAGGACCTTCGGGATCACAGTTTCTGATGGCATTGGCATACTGGTCGTCAAGAGGACCCTCGTACAAGTTCTCAACACGGTACTTCTGTGCTGTGTGGGGAGAGGGGAGATGAAAGATCATCATTTCAAGTAGTGCAGTCGCTGCAGGTAGCCAAGTCTGCATCACACGCTTCATCAAGGGCTTCCCGATCAACTCTTTCTCGTCGTTCTTCATTGTAACACCAAGCTTTTGCAACATAGGCCACAACTTGTCCTTCTGATCATTCATGCAGGTGGCAATGATCTGCTTGATGGGTTCATAACAGAACTGAACAAACCCACGCTTGCAAGTAGCAGACGAGGTTCTCTTGTTAGTCCACTTCTTAGTTGCTGGGTCAAAGAAGTTCTCACCCCAAAGCCTCTCCATCATCTTACTGACATCAACTCCGAACTTTGAAGCATACATGTTTGCGAAATTGGTTAGAGTGAAAGCCCAACCGTGCAGACCAGCAGAGAAGGCAACGGTTCCTTTCTCAGGGTAAACTTGGACGTCACCAAGTAGAGGATCTTCATATGTGGCCATAATAACATTGGCATTCTCAATAACCCTGGAGAAAGTCTGATAAGCCTCCTCTCCATCAACTTGGAGCTCAAGGAAACATCTGTCCATCTTATTAACAGTCAGAACAGGCCTGATCCTTTCTCCAAGAGCTTGACGAAGGACAGTCTCTGTCTGCACACAAACACCCTCAATACAGTCCACCACCACAAGTGCACCATCAGTAATACGTAACGCAGCTGTAACTTCAGAAGAGAAGTCGACGTGACCAGGAGAATCAATAAGGTTGATGAGGTACTCATTACCAACTCGTTCTCCCTTGTATGCCTTCAAAGACTCATCGGACATCTCATAGTAAAGAGAGATACCAGTTGATTTAATAGTAATACCACGTTCTGCCTCATCTGCACGAGTATCTGTCATCCGAACATCACCAGCAGTTTCTTGTGCAATGATACCAGCAGCAGCCACTAGTGAATCAGTAAGTGTGGATTTTCCTACAATAGAGAAACAACAACACAATAAGATAAACCAAACAAGACATCCGAAAAATGCAACAAAGACATAAAAATCGAATCCAAAAAAGACAGGATAACGGTCTCATACCGTGGTCGACATGAGCAATGACAGACATGTTCCTGATATTATGTTTCAGGTCCATGATACGACGGAGCTCCTCCGCTGTAAACTTCACCATCTTTGTTTGCTAGTTATTAACAAACTTTTTTACTCTTGTTGAAGGATCCCTAATGCACCATAAGAATCAAAGAATTAATCAAAAGCTATAAAGCTAAAACTTCAATCAAGATGCAAAAATCCCAATAAAGAATTGCCTCCTGTCATGCATGTAACATTAAACTTAACTTTTAGATTTAAAAATACAGACTGATACACTTGATAACATACAAAATAAAAAAATAAAAAAAAAAATTGTGATGATAGTTTTTGCATGTAAAAATCCCAGATCTTAAGATCAACTTTTAGATTTACAACCATCTGATTTTACTTATACAGACAGAAAAATCTATTAAGCATGTTTTTCCTACCCTGATTGATCTGTCTATCGCATAAATCCAAACATGTTATGTGAAGAGCAAACAAAAATCAGTGGAATAATCTTATAAGCAGATATAATCTATTGCATCAGATTCAAATCATAAAAACAAGATTAAATCTATCACTAACAAGATTGGTATCCAGAAACGAACAACAATTCTAATCACATGCAGATTATCTCTATCACTAATAAGATGATTCAGTGAGATTACAATTGGACTGTAAATCTTAATTAGACGATAAACAGAGAGGGTGAGATGAAAAACCTGAATGCAGAGATCCGCCGCGCGGAGCAGTCTTAGAAGAAGAAGAAGAAAAAAAAAAGGAAGAAGAGATTTTGTGATCCACTCACGGCTTTATCGAATATATAGAAGGTTTCTTGAGATGTTCTAGGGATTTATGTCATGGGCCCATGGGCAACCCTAGCGTTGTGATCCGTTTTCGCCGTTAGTTAAGTCCAATAAGTCCATCTAAAGATTTAAAAGCCTAAGTGATAAAAGCTCCCACGTCGCACGGTGACAATACCACAACTTCCTATTGGCCGAGAGAGGGATTTTATGGTACAGACGTTCTAAGTGGGACACTTGGCCTCTTATGATTGGTTTAAAAACACCTACATAATGTTTACACTACTTTAAAATATCACCCACATTAGTGATGTACACCTACTTTACCTAACTCAAATTTGGACCAATTAACCTTCGACAAGTGTGTCGTCAAGTAACTCCGTTAGAAAAAAAAATTACCTACTTTAAACTTGGCCCCTGTTTGGGCTTTTCGCTCGCTTTTCGGGTTCTGTTTTCGTATTTTCACACTAAATTAGAATTCAGTATGTACCCTATAAAAGTTCTCTCTCTTCATCCCCAAAGAGAACAAATATTTGCTTCCTTGATTTTGTTCCAAAAACCCAAATTTGTTTCAAAAATTATAGTAACACGAAGAAAACTTACTTGATTAATTTAGTACGAGTTGTCCCTCTTCTTGATTGTCGCTTGGGAATTCAGAGCCTACTAATTGAAGGTGAATTGAAACAGAGATTTGTGTTATTGGTTTGGGAATATTAAAGAGGTATGAGTTTTGAAATCAAAGACAGATTTTTGGTCTCCCATACGATTCTTTGTTCTGTTTCGTTCTGATTGTTTCTTTGAATAGCAGGAGGAGGAGCTACTTTCAATTAAACAACCCTAACCCTAACCCTTTTGTTGTAATTTGCAGGGCTTTCAATTAAACAACCCTAACCCTTTTGTCTTAATTTGCAGGTACAATGCTATTTTTTTGTTTCTCTTTTTTGTACATTATGATTTGTTATCATCAGCATCACAATCTTAAGCATTGATTTAATGAGCATTCAGACAATAGATATGTACAATTCATGATGGAATTATATTGCAGACAAGATCTAGGTAAGATGAATTAAGCGAAGGGAAGAGGAAAGACAGCGAAAGCAACAGCCCAGAAACACAACGCGTGTTAGAAGAACACAGGTACATTTATTTATATGTATAGAAAAAAATGGTCAGATAGTTAGACAACGACAGTGAAAGTGAGTTGAGGGTAACCTTTTAATGTTGTAAGCTTTGACATTTAGGTTGACCCTCCTTTAACATTATCCATGGGAATAAATATGTATAAGCCAGAAAGTTTAGGATCTGTTTTTCGAACTTCGGAAGATTATAAGCTACAAAACGCTTTTCTGTACTCTCGGGTCTGATTTAGCTTACAAGAACCTTAACAGAGACAGGTTCTGAGGATGCACATTCCAGTCATTCTGTATATACCAGTATTGGCATCATTGTTGTGTTAAGGAAATTCTGTCTACACTGGTATAGGCTTCATTGTGGCGACTAGGAAAAAAAATGTATCAGACATTTTCTAGGCTATTTTGTTAGGTTTGTGGTCAGTTGTTATAGGTTAAGATTTTACATAAGTTTCTAATTCGTGTTTGCAAATGGGTGTGGTCATCTTAGGAACATAAAGTTCAGGGTTCGTTCTTGAAATTGTCACAACTATTTGAATGTACCAAATCGGAGTGGCTTATGAAGCAGGGGATCAAGTTAACTCACTTCTTGCTGTTCCTTTATTTTTATGAATCACACACTTCGTCATTTACATTATTAATTTTCTAGGCTACACATTCAGTCTATTGGTCCATAATCTTAACAAATTTTTTATTTCCTGATTTGAATGCCCGACCTTGAAGATTCGATATTTTAAATCCCACTTGCGTTGGATAAGGGTATTTGCTGTCTTAGCTCAAACGGAAGAGTTCAACCATGTAGCTGTGGGTTCGACTCCCACAGATGGCATTGTATTTAAGTACGCTAAAACTATACAATCTGACGCTGACCATATTATAAAGAGTTTAATTGTAGCCCAGAAATGTCCAATAACTCTTTTCTGTTGCACTTAGACGCTCTGTTGGGTCATTTGACAACAAATTGTTTAGAATGACGGGTATACTGAAGTGGTGCATCGTCAATGCACATCATCGCTATCTTATGTTGTAGTGTTAAGTCATTTGTGGTGTTGTTTAGGTTAGTCTCTTCAAGAATATCGATATGAATAGTTTACATTAAAAGCAATGTTATCCAGAGTGATTTGAAGGCTGTTAATCTTCTAATGGATGAGAAGGGAGGCAAAAGGAGACTTAAGTTACAACAGGAAGCTTTGTTTTCCTTTTCCGTCTTTATGTATCAAGCTGTTAAGGTGGCAGATTTTGAAGTTGGAAGAGTGCAAATTCAATCTGGATGATAAGTAACCAACAATGGAAAAAAAAGGCCCGGTGCGTAGCACAGGCACAAATCTAGTAAGACTTTAAAATGGACCTTGTTAATCCGTTAATAGAGTAGATGGACTGTTAGGGCAATTCCTATGGATTAGCTAAAAATGTTATGTTTACCTGTCCAGCTGGATGGACAAATGTTGTTCTCCATTGTAGTAATAATATTTAAAGGACGTAGTACAATCGACCGGTTTAATTTACTTCATTCGACTTAATTTCGATCGAGTTCGCCATAATGTTATGTCTTTCGATGGTAACTTAATCCAATAGTCATGTTTCATTCTCCTATAAAAACTTAATCTTAAATATAAATTCTATTCATTTTTAAATTCAACCTTTTTATCATTTTATTCAAACCTTCTTCAATTCTTCCAAATTCGATTAATTTCTTCTAAACAATATGGGAGTCCATAATATTATTCCACGGTGGAAGCACTTCAGTCGTCTCGAAGATGAAGTTTTATGTATTTGTAAAATTTATGTGTATCTATTCCTTGATCCTACTAACGAAGAAAAACTCAAAACATTCTGGCAACACCTATTTGAAACGTACCAAGAGGAGTTGAAATAAAACAAACAAATAGTCATCCAAATAAAACAAGCAAGAATAGCCGGAGAAATTGATGTCGACGTGGTAATAAGAGAACCACTGGAACGACGAAAAGTGAAAGAGAAAAACTATCACGGGCTTGAAATTTAGGTCTTGAGGCGCAGTGTATGGAAGCAAAAATCCTCGCGACGCGCCACTCTCTCTGGTGAACGCCTCTATGGATCCCTCGTTGTCACAATCACCTTTTATCTCCAGGTCCGCATGGAGAATAATGATATGAATCACCTTGTGCAGAACCGTGCAGATCGATTACTTACGTATCCTTATAAAGATGAGCGACCAAACACAACATAGTTCGAAATATATGTAGCCATTTCAGTTGCAAGTGCACATGTTAACCATCACAGTTCAGTGAGATTACAATTGGACTGTAAATCTTAATTAGACGATAAACAGAGAGGGGGAGATGAAAAACCTGAATGCAGAGATCAGTTAAGTCCAATAAGTCCATAGACTTTGAAACGGACCTTGTTGATCTGTTAATACAGTAGACAGATTGTTAGGGCAATTCCTATGGATTAGCTAAAAATGTTATGTTTACCTGTCCAGCTGGATGGACAAATTTTGTTCTCCAGTGTAGTAGTAATTTTAAAAGACATAACACAATCGACCGGTTTAATTTACATCATTCGGCTTAATTTTGATCGAGCTCAGCATAAGTTATGTCTTTCAACGGTAGCTTAATCCAATGGTCGTGTTTCATTCTCCAATAAAAACTCAATCTTAAATACATACTCTACTCATTTTTAAATTCAACCTTGTTATCATTCTACTCAAACCTTCTTCGATTCTTCCAAATTCAAACCTTCTTCAATTCTTCCTAATTCGATTAATTTCTTCTAAACAATACGGGGAAGTCTACAATATATTACGTAGGGAAGCATTTCAGGTATCTCGAAGATGAATTTTTATGTATTTGTAGAATTTATGTGTTTCTAAATCTTGATCCTACTGACGAAGAGAAGCCAAAAAATTCTGCCAACACCTATTTGAAATGTACTAAGAGGAGTTGAAATAAAACAAACAAATAGTCATCCAAATAAAACAAACAAGAATAGCTGGAGAAATTGATGTCGACGTGGTAATAAGAGAACCACTAGAACGACGAAAAGTGAAAGAGAAAAACTGTCACGGGCTTGAAATTTAGGTCTTGAGGCGCAGTGTATGGAAGCAAAAATCCTCGCGACGCGCCACTCTCTGTGGTGAATGCCTCTATGGATCCCTCGTTGTGACAATCACCTCTTATCTCTAGGTCCGCATGGAGAATAATGATATGAATCACCTTGTGCAGAATCGTGCAGATCGATTACTTACGTACCCTTATAAAGATGAGCGATCAAACACAACATAGTTCGAAATATATGTAGCCATTTCAGTTGCAAGTGCACATGTTAAGCATATAATGCTAACATAGCCAACAATTCCAACTTGCGTAACTTAGGCCAAAGCTTTAAGCTAAACCTTCTCGCGTAGGCCAAAGGCCTTTACCAACAATTTGCAAGCTTATGCGCGTGCTCATGTATAGGTCATGGCGCAAGCCAATGGGTCATACCGACTATTGTGAATTAACCCAAGCAACAAAAGTAAGAAAGTCGCAACACACTGGGCCTGCTCGGGCCAATATCGCATTTCACTTGGCTAGGCCAAGGAATGAAACTTTAGTCTTTCGCTAGTACCCCCTTCCTTATATAAAGAAAACCAACACTTTTAGGATTTAAAAGGGGCAAAATTGCGTAAGATTTTGGTCTACACAGGTCCGGTTTTTTCGAGTTCCAAAATTAGGGTTTTTAAGTTTTGACGAGTTTTTTTTCCATCTTTCTTGTTCCTAATCACGCCTGTGATCAAGAATGGGATCAAAACCTCCTCTTGATCACTGGTAATAAAAAAAACAATCAAACTTACGCAAAATATTGTTCTAAAAAAATATGTTACGTTAAAGTTGATTTCAAAATTCTAAAAAAAACACGTATTGATGAAACTGGAGTTTAAAACTATAATATTCCAGTCAACGTTATGAAAAGATCGATATGGAGAAGATGCAATACAACCTTATATGTCAAGTGGATTTTAATAAATTGATTTTGAAGTCGTGAAATCCTCTTTGTTAGGCCAGAGGGGATTATCGGGTGCTCATAACTTCACACCTTTGATGAAAGGTGAAAAAGAAGGGGTACCGAAATACTACCAACTTTTCGTTTTGGCTCGTGAGTCTTATGGTAAAAGTCTGGACGATCTCAAAAATCAATATCCAAACCTCTAACTGGAGTAATCTCGGCAGTTAGGCAATAACGTACTACTTGGTGCCTTAATTATAAATCAGAGTTATAATGCGGAAAGTAAAAGCACACAAGACACCAAACGTTTTTTAACGAGGAAACTGCCTTGCAGAAAAACCTCGGGACCTCGTCCAGTTTTGAACACCGCCCAGTACAAACTGCCTACAAACGCTAGCCTACTATAAGACTTCGGTCTGGGATGTAGCAGAGACCAACTCAAGCCCTCCAAGCGAATTGGCTACTGTCGCCTTCCTTACGTCTCTGGATCCCCCACAGATCGTCACGCACTTGATTCCCCTAGCTGACGTCCGTTACAGGCCTAGGAGTTGCTTTGACCGATGCCAAAGGCTTTTGTCAGCAATACTGGGTTTTAAACCAAACTGTTGACTTATGGTGTAACTGTCCTCTATCAGTTTACCATAAACAAGATGACTTCCTTCGGATTGCTAGATCCAGGTCATACGGAAATCTACTTCTTGAATCAGGGCTGACACGCAAACCAAGTAAGCAATGCCCAATTCAAATCTACCTCAGTTATACACGAAGAACCACTTAAGGAACTTATATAACTGGAGCCAACTAGGTCTTACAACACCGAGTGCAGCCGTGCGTTGCTACCTTTCAAAACCTTGTTGAGTAACGTATCAGTTCTTGAATAGCTGTATATCAGAAGAGACGGACTTTAGAATAGACAAGAACGTGATCAGGTTACCAAGGTTACAGGTTAATCCGATTTCAACCAAATATGGTTTCAATCTCCTACCTGTGCTTCCCAACTCTCAAGAGAAGTCTTTATAGTCGTAGGGAGTTCCCAGAGGATGTGCAACCTATAGAGGATGACTATACCACAACAAGCGTTCACCGAAGTGAAAAGAGTTTACGTTACCTTCCCTAAGGACCTTCATGTATGCTTGATGCTTGCGGTATTTGTCCGTAGACACCTCTATTTATAGCACTCAGTAAGATAGGTTGCTTTGGAATTAAGCAATCAATTACTTGTCCCACAAGTTAAGGAAACCCTAAACTTGCCAACCAAGTAATAGAGATTAATCTCAATTGGAATTCTTTTTAGAATTATCTGCCAAGTGTTTTGTTGGCTCAAAAACACTTCAAGATACACTACACCATATTTGGGGGGTAGCAACGGTGCTCATCTGTTGCGAAAAGTGTTATTAACGGGGGCCGGCCGTTGCGATTCATGGTGTGACGAATTTTAGCAACGGTAATGTTGCCGTTGCGTCTCTCGGTTAGCAACAGATCTAGCAACGGAGCAGTTCGGCCGTTGCTAGATTTTGCCCGCAACGGAAAATTTTCCGTTGCTAATTTTGCCCGCAACTGCCAGCTTTCCGTTTCTTATTTTCATCAGCAACGGCCCGAAAACCGTTCCGAATATTTTGACCAGCAACGGCCCATTGCCGTTTCTAAATTTTTACCAAAGTCAAAAAATAGACCAGGTCAAAGCCTGGCGGACCTTGACTTTGACCTGGTCAAAACAGGGTCAGTCAGACTTTGACCTGGTCAAAAACTTTCAATAGATTCTCAAAATTCGGACACTTAGCCAAAATCATACTTCATACACATACACATACAAAAATTTCATACTTAGCCAAAAAAAACATTGGTATTACAGTGTTTTCTTGTTCTTACACTTAGCCAAAAAAAACTAAAAAAAAAATCAAGAATCTCAAAGTTCAGAAGTATTACAGTGCCAGCCATAGACTTTGAAGACAAAAATGTCTGGTGCTTCAAACGTGATAATCCAAAATCACAGACCTGCAGATATGTGCCAAAAGATCATAGTCAGCGAACCAAAATCAAACCTAGGTAACTGTTTCTGCCATCGCATGCAAAACCTACAGCAACAAGTATCAACACCTAGGGGACTAGTTAATAAGTTAGTTTGCCATGCGCACGAACCTTAACAACCCAATTTTTATCGACAAGGAGATTCGGAGACTTCAGATCACGATGCACAATCATAGGGTTGCTAGTATGTAAGTAATTCATTCCCTTGGCCTGCGAGCAATAGCTGAATATAAGTGCACGTGAATGAATACTGCCACTGGAATACTCACAAGTTACCAACATATACCACATTCAAAGCCATTCGCAGTCGTCGCTTTTCCTCAAGTTGAATGTTCGGACGATGCAACAGCCTGCACAAACTCCCCCTGTGGAAACATCAAGGAGATTCATATTACGATATGCTAAAAATCTAGAAGTAAAAAACTACCTTGCCGATATCAACTTTACTAGGTGCTGCTCAATAATACTAAGTTCTAGCTGTTATCGTATACGAACTTCAAATTGCTGTCATTTAGTATGGGGATAAATGGATTACTACTGGGTCTCATTAAAAAAACAACAAAAAAAAAACATGAAAGCAGTACTTTCCAACCTTTCAGATGTATAATAAACAACTGTAATCTACCAAAACATCCTTCAGCAGATAGATACCAAGCAGATGGTCTATATAAACATTGGTACATCTCCAAACATAAAAATTCACATATCAAATATAAGGCTTATGAGAACTAAGACAACCAAGTAATTTGACATAGACAACCCACCTAGCAAGAAACTCTGTCAGTATTGAAAGATTTGGAGGCCGTGTTACCGCTCCCATGAAGAGAACATTGGGATGTCTCAGCCTTAGCATTATTCTAACCTGAAAACAATGCCCGTATATTTATAGCAAAATAATCAAGAATTTGGTTCTTCAACAACACATGATGTAAATTTTAATAGTTGTGATGCTTACTTCACACTTCAGTTGCTCCAGTGCATCACCTGAGAAATCTTGGCCTAAGATCCAAAAGGCAAAAACTTCTTGTTCTTGTATGCATCCCTAAGTGCAGACTTCTGCTTCTGAGAAATCACAGTGAGCACTTGAGTAATTGATAGCCTCACCACCTTGTTGCATCCAAACACACACAATACAGAAGTTATTTCACCATTTTTCTGAAGACAGACACACTCATGTGATCAAATCAGACACGGTTGGAAGATTACTCACATCTTAGAGAGCTTGTTAGGTGTACCACCAGTAACCTTAGCAACACGGAGCAAAGCAAGCTCAGCTTTCAGATCCTTAAGCTGACCCAATAGCTCGGTCTTGTTCTTAGACAGCTTAATGCTCTAGTAAATAGAATGATTGTCTGCAACTTGAGCTTGAAAGCAATCCAAGATTTCAAAAAACATTTTGAAAATCAAGAACTAGGTCAGATTTTACCCCCCATTATCAATAACCAAACAAATCACACTAAAACATTAAGATGAAGTATACTTACAGAGAGACAAGCTCTGTACTTTTCCCATTCTGTAACACATTCTTCTTTATCCCATTCACCCTTTAAGAACTTCTCTGAATACCACCTGCCAAAAATCAAAATCAACAAATAAAAATTACATCTTTTTTACATTCTAAGACACTAACAGAGAAAAGGAAAGTGTCTTACTTGTTGAAGCATTGATGATAAGCAGATGTAAGTTGAGCACAAGGTGATGTTAATACAATGATTTTCTTCACCTCCTCCTTCATAACCATAGAAAAACACTCAAACCCTTTAACCGCCAGAAATTGATACAGTGATTTTCTACACCCAGAAATTGATCAAAATAATACACACACCAAGTAAATGACAGGATGAATACCTAGAAAGAGATATGAAATCGAAGAAGAAGTGTATTAGAGAAGGAGAGAAGAGGAAGAATTATTATAGACCAGAAAACCTAATTCAAACATCAAGATACAAAGCCTTAAAATCGAAAACCGAAATCTCATGATCGATCAGAAAACCCTAGTTGAAAACCTCTTTTAAAATCGAGTTTACTCAAATTGAAAACCCTAATTAAAAATTGAATTAAACAAACTCCAAACAAGAACAAAAATTCAACATCTGATTCAGGGTAAGTGTTAATATACCTATTAGAAGTTCAAGCAGTCTTCTAGTTCATATCATCTTCACCAACCATCATGTCATGATGAACTGAAAACCCTAAATCGGAAGATTATCGATTTTTTAGGGAGTTTTTTCGATTAGATCTCGTATGGGTTTTGGATACGATATAAGGATGAACAATTTGAGGTGTTGATTCAAAGATTTTAGACTGAATCAGAAGAACAAGAGCTTCTAGAGAAGAAAACCTGAGAAGAATATGGCTGTAGAAAGAGATACGAAGAAGAATGATTGTGGCTGAGAGGGAGGTTAGATCGATGGAAGGATAAGGTTTTTTGGCACACATTCATCCCACACACTTCACAACTAGGGCGGAAAAACAACTCTAGTGATATCTATTTGGGCATAAAAATCCTAAAAAGTGTGGGGAGGTGTTTATGCCCACACACTTACTTCGCACGTACGCGTAATAAAAAAAGCAACGGCAATTCGCAACGGAAAAACTTCTGTTCCGGAATTCCGCAACGGCCCAAAAATTCCGCAACGGCCCAAGCCCGTTGCTATATTGCAACGGCAACATTACCGTTGCTACTCAGTGTTGCTATTCGCCAAATACGGTGTAGTGATAGAAATCCAACAGACCAGAGATAATCTTATCTTATTGACTCATTGAGGATCGTTAGATGGAACACAAAAGGTATTTATGTTTTACACAAGTCCATCTAAGAGATAAAGGAGTTTGGAATTTGACTCAGAGTGAAATTCTAAAAGAATATACTCTAAATTCGACAACCAGTGAAATATCCGCGTAAGGTTCACGTACTGGTTCGTGAACAAATGGACATTTCGAACTCAGGAGAATTTCCGAGTCTGGTACGCAAACCGGTTCGGGAACCGTCTGCTGGTCAAATTTGGTCAAATCTGGATTCCGCTGGAAGTACTGGGCTGAACCAGAACTTAGACATGAGAACGTCCTCAGCTGTGATCCACAGGCTCTTTGCTCAAGAGTACTCCTTTAGATTCATCCATATCCAACTTAACAGTTTGCAAGCAAACCATTGTAATGGACATATGGTGTCGAATCTATCTCATGCATTCTTGATTCACAGTATTCGTGGGATCAAATACTGGTCATGACATAAGGCCATGTTACACAAGAACACGATCTCAATCGCTATTATCACTACTAAAGTAGTCTACTATATTTCGAAAGAATAGAGAAAGTAGAAATAGAAGAATATCCATAAAGTCATAACTCCTACTAACCTTTTGTCGATGAAGAATAATTGATGTCTTCTTTGTCTTCACAGTCTTCGTCTTCAAGGTCTCTACTACTCTGTCTATATCCCATTTCCGAAATCTAAACTCTAGTAGGCTAAATCAAGAATTGAATTTTGACACCTAAAACTGACAACTAGCTTGACATACCAACGCTAGTGGGTTTGACCGGACAATGCCCTAACAAAAGGATATTTTGTGATTAAGTTATTTAATGAGGATGATAAGAGACAGATTTGGAGAGAAGGTCCATAGTTCATGGTATGTTAATTTAATGATCGATGGAATTGATACCCGTCAGATGGGAATTCAAGAATGGGTACCTGACGTTGTACCGTAAAATCAAAGAATAAGGAATTGCCCCTTCAAACTCCAAGTTACGTCTGAAAGATTGGTAGACCTGGCTGTAAGTTGAGTCACGACCCCTTTAATTCGACCACTCTGTAGCCGTAACCTTCAATGTCTATTGAAATTATTTTTGAAAACTACCTATGGCTGAAAAATACTTGTTACGGCTACAACTACCTAACATTTTTTTTTTTTGGGAAAACATAAGTTACGGCTACTTGTTGCAGTCGTGGTTTGGGTCGTAAGTAGTATTACGGCTTCAATTTATAGTCGTAAATCACGTTACGGCTTAGATAGTTTTCTTATTTATGGACGTAATTTTTAAATTTCACACGTTGGACACTTGAATGTAATTTTATTTTTTGTAGATCGTGACCATAGTTGTTCCAATGGATAAACAACCACAAGCAATGTGTTTGAAGACACTACCAATCAGTACGCATCATTTAAAATGAGCCGCATACGGTTTTTACTAACAAGAATTTGACGAAGTAAAATGAGATGCATCGTCATTCAGGTTTTTTCAAAGTGGTTTTCCTGGTTGAATTTTATCAAGAATATAAGTTCGCGAAGATCAGCAAAGCTCGAAGTGTAGTACCATTTCTGATCTCAGCAAGAATTGGAGCGATACGCCAGTCTGGGTTTTTTGTATGATCCTGCAAGGCATTGACAACAGTCGTGCATCACCTTCAATGATGCATTTTTGGGGGTTGATATCCACAACCAGATTAGCACCAGTAAAATGCTAAAGCTTCAGCAAAAGTGGGATCAGTCACTTTGTATATCTCTGTAGCGCCACCACTGAATTGTCTGCTATGATCTCTAGCCACAGCAGCGGTAGCACACTTCTTATCACCAACACCTGCATCCACATTGATTTTGATAGAATTTAGCTCAGGATTCACCCAATGATGCGCTGCCACTTCTTGTTCATAAGAGGTACTTCTGGATAAAACTACGGAGAAGTCAGTAATGGCAGCAAGGTATTTTCCAAACATACCGGAGGCTTCATATATAACTTTGTTTACATAGGGTTTGGTTTTCTCAAACATCAACTTATTTCTCGCTCTCCACCAACACCACATCAAACAAGCACATGAACTGAAGCTTATACCCCCGTTCTTAATTTTTAAGAGAGTCTTCAAAAGATCTCTGGCAGTATATTGGCTATGAAGAATTACTATACCAAGCTGGCTTGCAAATAGAACAGCTCTGACAACAGTGCAATGCAAGAACATATGATCGATTGTCTCCGGAGAGTCGCCGCAGAACTTACACTCTCTATCCACCCCCATTACAAATTTACCAATGTTTTCAAGAACAATAATTTTTCTCCCTCAACCAAATCTTATTTAGTAAATAATTACTCCTAGTAAAAGTCAATGCTATTATATAAGACTGCCATTTCACTAATTTAATACTAACACTCAATTACTTTATTAAATAAATGTTTGTTTTGATCTGAGTTTGAATTTGTTTGGTCATCATAATGTCGGAAATGGGGGGACCATTGCCTTGCAAATTATTCCTACAGCTACAAAGGTTGCTGGCCTTGGGCCAGGAAAAAGAACACATACGTCATTCAAACATCTCCAAAAAGAAGCCAAATGCAGCAACCAGAAGTAACGACGGAAATTCAAGTATTACAAATTTTACACCTTTCTCTAGTGACGACGAGGAAGATGTTCCTAAAGCTATGAGCTATTGCCTAAAAGGTACGACACTTTGTGTCTATAATCAGGGACGGATCTAGCAAAGAAACTAACTTTGGTTTTAGCCCGTTTCTAATTTTCGTCCAAAAAAAATTTAATAGATTTTCTTTTTAAATGTCTTAAAAAAAAATAGATATAGCCCATATATGTAAAATTTTTCTTTTTAGCCCATACGATTTCAATTTAATCATAATAAGTTTGATTTTAGCCCTTTAAGATTTAACATCTTGTGATATAGTCGAGGTATAAATCTTTCGGCCGCCTAGCGCACTCTGAATAATACAGCCCTACCCCAAATAATTTCCTGGGTCCGTCCCTATCTATAACTAACATGGCTTTTTTGGACTCTATGCTTTTTTTTTTGTCCAAAGATGAAGACTAATCTGAAAAGCATTTGCAACTCATATCTAGCAGCTTCACCACCTATGAATTTGAGATTGTTCCCAAATTCGGATTTTCTGGTGAAGTGTAAAATGCGGCATCTTCTTATATTTGATGCTATTAAATCCATAATCCCATATCTAGCATGTCTTATATCGAGTTGTAATTTAATCACACACAATCCAATTATTTGAACCAAACATGGTAGCTTACTCTTTTTTTTTTTTTGTTATTTTGAACCAAACAAATTACAAATTAGCAGTAGCAGTTGCTCCTATAGATTAACTAATCAATTCTTGGGTTAGAAATCCGTTATGAGAGCGGGTTAGAAATCCGTGCGGGTTAGAAATCCGTCTTGAGAGCTAACTAAGAAAGCCGAGTGGTTGAAAGCGCGCCATGTAAAGTTGAGAATGCGTTATTTCGCAACCAGCAAATAAATAGTTGTCTTTGGCCCTTTGTTTCTTATTGCTCTTCTTATAAGACCAAGCACTATGGTGCTCAAACTGTAGGTGATATTCTCACATTGTGGGTAGAAAAAGAAAGAAGCAAAAACGCAACCATTATGGCTGAGTAGACGCCCCCAGTCAAGGTTTGACTTTGACCTTGGCGGCTTCTCACTAGCTAGCCACCCAGGGTTTACAACACACAGAAAAACCCTTGCAGGAACTCACTACTCTTCCCACACTATTTTCACTCACACTAAACCCTCACACCCACATTTGAATTGTGGAAAGGCTATTATATTGTGTCACCAAATGGTTTATGAGATTTGTATGCGCGTCATCCGTCAACCAGTGCCTAGGGTAGTTCAAACACGTAGGCAACTTTTTCGTGATAGAGTTATGCATGATGCAATAATGAAGAGGGATTATTTTGACCATACTGAGAGAAAATTCAAACAATGTCTTGGTTGCCTAGAGCTTTGTTTGAGAAAATATTACTAGTACTTGTGGATGTGGATGATGAATGGAAAAAACATCCGGATGCAACGGGACTCCTTGGTCATTCTCCTCGTATGAAGATGGTTGTCGTGATGAAGGCATTGTGCAAAAGTACTGCGGCTGATAGTCTTAATGATTATACTCGAATAAGAGCAACCACAATCTACAAGTATATTAACATTTTTGTGACTTGATTTGCCGCACCTTTGGGGAAAGATACTTGCGTCAATCTACACACGAAGATGTGAAGAGGCTTTTAGAGAAGAACACGACACGAGGGTGTCCAGGAATGCTTGGTAGTATGGATTGTATGCAGTGTCCGTGGAAGAATTGCCAGGTTGTTTGGCAAGGAACTTATCGAGGTAAAGATAAAGAAATTTCTTTGGTGTTAGAGGCGGGTTGTTCATTGATTTATGGTTTTGGCATTTTTTTTTTTTTTTGAATGTCGGGGTCCAATAATGACTTGAATGTGTTGGGTCACTCATCAAGGTTTAGCTCCACCGTGCAATTTTACCATCAATGGGCTCCAGTCCGACATGGGTTATTAATTGGCCGATGATATCTATCCAAAGATGCAGACAATTGTACAATCTTATCGAACTTGTTGGGTCTCCATGTAGGTATTAGAAAGAAGGTGATACGAACTTGATAATGAAATGTTGTGTGATCTTGCATAATATGACGGTTGAGCATACTCGGCGTGCACGCGACTGGGGTGCGATTTTTCCATGTGAGGTAGAAGAATACGATGGCCCTGCGGTACATCACAAGGATTTAGTTGATCAGGAAAGGTATCACATGTTACGAGCCGATCTCACCAAACACATTGCTTTGCGTCCTAGTACAGGAGAAGAGGAAATCTTAGTTGAGTCGAGCATTGAAGGGTCAGATTTAGAGTATGTCCGACCTGTGCCGCGTTTTGATGACCCAGAATCCGAAGATTCGTACGAGTCTCCAGATTCAGCTGATGATGAAGCAGTTCTTGGGATGTTGAGCATGCTCCTGGGTCCAATTATTACGAAAAAATTGGGTTGAATGATTTGGGTATTCCACATGGGAATGAGGATGGGGTTGCACCGGGGAACCAGAATATGGATGTTGACAATGAATCAGAAGAATCATATGAATCAGATTCAGATGCACCTAGAGATGGATATGGAGATGGCGATTCAGATGGACCTCCAGATGACGATGAATCTACCGATTCCCAAAACTTTACATATTCGTATTATGATATTGTTGACTTGAATGAAGATTAAAGAAACTTAGTTTTCATTAAATAAAAAAACATAAATTACATTATGCTCAGTGGACAATTATGGTGTGTAATAAGTTAATAACCTTGTTCTGAAAATTATGATTGAGTTTTGTTTTTGCTTGGTTTCTATTGAAATTACAACGTTCTATCAAACTTCACTGTTATCTTTGCCCACTTGTGCTTAGTGACTGGAGCAGTTGAAGGTGAAGCATAGTTACCTTGTCCCTTCCGTGCGAGTACTTTAAAAAAGTTCTTAGATTTTCCGCAGGAGCCACAAACAAGATGCCTATTATCGCCATCCTTACTACCACCCCTATAATGTAATTCTAATATTCCGGTGCATGCAGTGCATTCAGTCCCTACCCCTTGGACAATTGCCTGACCAGTGATCAGTCTCTCCGCATGAGAAACAAGAGCGATTCTTGTACTGTTTTGGAGTGGAAAATTTGTGAGCTGGACCCATCTTATCTTCATGGATAGCTTTATGACATTCATCATTCTGACACTTGAGAAACAACGTGCCGGATTCTTAGTTGTATTCGACTCGATAATTTTGCGAAACCCCTCACAATGTATTTTTGGACAAGCCGAGTAGATTCATGGACATAGACCACTTTTGTATTCTTTGGACAAATTCCACATTTGATGATGGAAGAGCACTGCAGTTTAATAATAATAAGTTGATTAAAAACTGGTAGCAAGAGAAATGGATAACTTACCTTTGAGCATTCCATGATGGTTGTGATTGGCTAGTTGTGAGTGTTTCAACTTACTTTGTTAGGTATTTATAGATTAAAAACTAGCTGTTAGGAAAGTACCCGCTGGAAAGTAGTAATTATGAAAGTAGCCGTTAGCAACAAAGCCGTTTATAAAATTTGAAATTGGACTACGAGATTCGAAAAACATTACATAATAGGGAGTTACAAACAAAGACTACAATATTACTTAAATTTAACTGCATTCCATAAGGAAATTATTTAAACTAAGTAGAAACATTAAGTTGAAGTTGTCTGCAATCAAGATTTTTTCATTCTTCGAAGGTAAACCATAGTTATTGCCTTAGCTAGATTTATGAGCGTAACCTGGTACACTCTGCCTCAACAGGTCATAGCAACCCTCGAATGCGAATACACTTTCACAATCTTAGAAATATAGGGATGATGCGTAGTCTTTCTGAAAACACACTTAAAAATATAGGTAAGTACGAATTCAAACGCACAAAGTAAATCGCACACGGATATAAGAATACTCACTAGTTGTTCGTCGGTCCAGGAGTGTTGTTCTTGGGTGACCACACGCATGTAATATGAAAAGACGACATAATCTTTTGAAATCCTTCCATATCTAACTCTAAGCGGTATACATGACCTTCCATTGGGGTTTCCTCCATTAAAGGTTTGAAGAATCCTGTGCAAGAGAACTCGCAACGTTAGTGCAGCGTTAACTCGCGACGTTAGTGCAGCGTTAACCTCAGCGATTCTGGTGATATAAGCATTTGTAAGAGCAATATAGAGTTAGTAAAAGGACAATTTAATTTTTGTTACCGTTATGTTTTGAAATTTCTAACCGTCGTGGGTTTTTTGAAATTATAAAGTAATTATACTTGGCTTTGACAAATTATTTTGTTTTTGTAGATAAATTTTACTCCTGACGATGATGAATACCTTGTGCAATGGTTCTGCCAGATTTACCGCGAACGACCCAAAGAACGTCATTCCATGTTCTGGAAGAGAGTCGAAGAAGTATTTGATGAAATTGGTTCACTTGGGAGCAATTGGCTTTTAGATTCAACTCAATTGAAACAGATGTCCTAGAGTACATCAAATGTAACAAATTGGTTCTTCGACACCATCAAGGACAATCAACGGAATTCATAGTAAGTATTACACAAAGTGTTCTTGGTTAATGTAATTTTTGAATGTTTCTACAAACTAATTCTATGTTTTTTTTTCCCCTCAGAAATCTTGGGTTGATAACGTTTGGGCAGCACGCAACAGCAATCCATTCAAACACGAGGAATCTTTGAAGTACTTGATGAGGCATAGCCGCAGATAGTCTTTAGACGCATGACTACCAGAGCAGAGGAATACGTTAGGTCCCTGCGACCGGAATACAGAGACGAGTCTGAATAGTCCTTTTATTTAAATGTTTTGTTTGGTACACTCAATCTTTAATTTGAAAAACAATCCTTAGGATTGATCGGCATGTATTTCTTTATTCGACACAATGGACCAAAAACTTCTTTAATCTAAAAAAAAAAAAAGGTTGGATTAAAGAAATATTCAGACCTTGCCAATAGGAAGTCTTTCGGTAGCCGCAACTGTGGATTACGCACTTGCACATCAACAAGGACAATAAGAAACCTATCCACTGCATTTTGGATCTACTTGAATCGACATTGAATTGATCTTCTGGTCCTTGCATTAGTATTCTCACCATTATCGGTAGACAATAAAGAAATATCGAATATGCGACTCCGGAGAGTGATAATGTCACCGTCTTGAATTCCCATATAAGCACCAACAGTAACAACTATATACGCTTGAACAATAGCAACATCTTCGTCGGTAATAAAACAAATAGCCATATTGAAGCAAAATGAAAAACTTTGAGTGAGAGATAGAATGAAAAATCAATGAAAATTATATTGATTGGGATAAATTTTGAGTTGAGAGGGTGGGTTGATTTTATAGTGAAAATCCCCAACGGCATAATTTTTTACTGTAGCAAATTTGACCGTTAGGATAATGTTACCGTTGTGAAATGGAGGTGGAGATGAAGTGTCAAAGGGGTGTAAGAAAAAATCAAGTCAATTAAGTATTAAAACTGGGGGCGGTTAAAATTGGGCGCCCTCTTCGACCTACAAAGGTTTACACATGCATTCACCATATTAAAAACGTATGGATTTTTATCCCACAATGTGGGATATTTACCTCCTATTCACCAAAAACCAGCACCATAATGCTTGCTCTAAAGCACTAAAATGACACCTACGAAGAGTGTATACATACATACTGATTTGATTTTTTCTTCATTTTGATGGTCCAATATTTGATTATGGACATAAATTATCTATACAAATATCTCTTTTATCCTTCTCCATTA
>JAJJMA010306756.1:0-29069 GCA_023529015.1 Papaver nudicaule | reverse complement strand
TGACTAGGATATCCATCCTAGTCACTATGGACGTATTTGCCCAATTGACACGTCTGAAGGAATCAACGTTGGCCTTATTGTATATAACTGTTATATGTAAGATTAAATTAGGGCTACATAACAAGGCTTGGTTTGGTTTTTTTACATATGCATAACTGTAATAAGTAGGTCCTTTTTATTGATTTGGTAATATTGCGAGCCTTTTTACTGAGTACATTTAATTGCAGAGGCGTATAAGACAATACGAAACCAATCCTGATCATCCAATCTGGAGATGGTTATGTTGGATGTTATGTTTTTCTTTGTCTTGCATTTTCTTTGTATTGGACTTAGTTTAATATACCATGGTATGATTGTACGCCCTTTGTTTTTATGCGAAGTCAGTTACCAACTAAATTTACTTCCATATATTCACATAAAGTAAGTTTAAGAGAAGTTTAAATTGTTTCACAATTTCATACAAAGACACCAATGGTGTCATTATAACAGATTGCCATCAATAATATACTCTAGCCAAACAACCTTAACCAAACTAACACACCATTCCAGACCCCCAACTGCTCTTTGAATAATGTTACTCGTTCTCTTCGTCACTGCTGATGTTGATAACTGGATTATGCAAGGGCTGTTCTTCCGAGTTTGTTTGTGGTCGTCGGCGAAGAGGTCGTCGTTGCAATCTAGGAGATATAGGCATTGGAGCTTGTGGTGCCCTGTCATTCATGGGCAGTGGAGCCGGACCAACAGTAGAAGCTGTAGATGCTGAACGGTTTTGTTGTACTTCATCGGCACCAATAACGTCACCATTTACAGTGGATGAACCCACCCCAGTGTAAATGTGTCTGGCCTCGCCATTTCTGCTCGATTCACCAACATTATAGTTACCTGCCCGCCTGGACTCTTCATAGATTACATGTTTGTCTACGCAAATAGGTTTTCGATTTTTTGATACACCTACCTTGTACCTTACCATCGGTGATTATCAGTTTAAGTAATTTACCAAAGAATGCGGTATTTACAGTGTCCTGCAATCGTGTTGTATAAATAATAAGCAAATATAAAGACAAAACGCCAAAACCCCAACATTGGTTTTTATGATAACTCCAACTCTAAAAACCCTAATTTATGTTGAAACCTAGATTGTTTACTTGTTTATATTTGCAACTGATAAAACTGAGAGTAGAGTGTTTACCTTTTCAAGAATCCTCTAGGAAGACTGGTGTCTAGACATCATTTTGTTGATTAGGGAGAATCGAAGATGTTAAGGAACAGGGTCTTAAAACCTTTTATTTTGGAAGGAAGCAGAAACTAAGTAATACGTCACTGCCCTGGTTATAGGGTTTTATAGTGTTCCATTGTTTTGAACGATCCTGGTGGGGTGTGTTTAAAATGGGTGTATATGGTAAAAGTTATTATTACGGTCTGGCAAGGTCAATTATGTCCTTCCATTCTATAGTATGAACGGCTAATTTTATGATGCATAATACGCAATAGAGAGAGTTTGTGAACCACCAAACCAAAATCCCCACACAATTAAAAGTAACCAAACCAAACGTGACTCCACACGAACAACACAATGTTCTGAAAGTGAACACTAATGACTAGGGCCACCTTTTTCCGGTGTACTCGATGAAAACCCAGGTTTAATCCGATGCTGATTTAGATTTATGGCTTCTAACCGTGACTGGAGCTGAGAAGCATAGATTTCCTCCTCTTCCCTCTCTCTTTGACGACGTTGTTCCTCTCGCCTCTCTGCTTCTCTTTGCAGTTCTTTACGCTTGCGTGCTGCTGTCCTTCTGCGTTCCCTTCTATCTGCTTGGCTGCGCGCCATAGCTTCGGCCCTTAATCGCTGCATTTCTATCTCTCTCTCTGCAAGGTGAATTTTGGATGCCATTTCTGTATTTTCGTTTCTTACCTGCCCGATAAGATTCTCCATTTCACGGTAGTCTTTCACCAAACTGTCGGACGAAGGGGCTGGTGTAACTGGAATGTGTAACTCGTGACAACGAGCGCGAAGTCGGTGCATTTCATCTTTTGCATCAATCATCTGATCACTCATACAGTAACCTCCCTGGAGGGCATACATGTTAGTCATCTGGAAAAACCTTTTTTTACCATCTGAGTCGGTGTATATATTTTCTGAGATATACCCCATCCCTGTAGTGGCCTTTGGAAACTGGTGGTGGTAGACGTGTGGTGGTCCACCGATTCCATTGTTGGAATCCATTTGTGTTTTTGAGTATTTTGCTGGGTTTGTTTGGACTTTATTCGGTTGGGAGATGAAAGAATTGTAGTTTGTGGGTTGGACTTGCAAGCAGGTCTATTTATAGGAAAACAGCCACGAACACTTTGAGGGCACGATGCTCTTTTGAGGGCACGCTGCTATTTGTTTAACCATATATATCAATGTATACTAATTTTTGTTCTGCCCTTTTCCTTACCTTCGGAAAAGTCATTCGATGACCCCTTATCATACAATCATCCATTTAGTCGCTGCAACGCAATTAGCCATTGCTGCAAATCATACAACTCTGAGTCAAACAACGCAAAAAAAACTTCAAATACATGGCAGTATACTTGAATACCAGCCCATACACACGAACGTTATACCCATAGATGGTCCAACCAAATACAACCACAGGATTAACAAGCTTTACTGTTATAAAAGGGACAAGAATAGTCGAACAGTGTAGGTGGTTGGGATGGTTGGGATAGTTAATCGTGCATGATGTAAAGGGCCTGCCACAATTGTCATATGCATAGCAATATTTAAATATCACGGGAAGGATAGATACAAAGGACACATATAATCCAACTCTAACCAAACCAAAGCAAATGTGATAGATCCCTAGTGTTGATGTGCAGTTATGTCAATCCAGACTCGACTAGTATACTCAAGACTCTTATTGGATTGGAGCTAACATAAACAGGGATTACCCTACATCAAATTCTACATGCCTCCTATGTATAGTCATTGGCCCTAGTATTTGGGAATATGGCCCTTAAAGAACCTAAAGGGACATTAAGTGGACGGGAATCCATCCATGTTGTGCAACCCAGGGCGGCTAGACCCCTACTGAATTGACCACCCAATTGTAAGAGCCGACAGAAGACAAATGCACAGGAAAGATATATGCACGGTTAAAATTGTCAGTCATAAATATTTCGGGCGTTGCTATTTTTATCTTACATTGAGAGAAAAAAGGGGAATCTGTCAGAACCATAAGTGAATATGGGGGTAGCAGGAGTGATAGGGTAAATACTTTTTTGGGCAATGTGTGTTATCATTATTATTACCTACCACCCAACACATATAAATTCATATAGGCATCATGCCCTCTATAACCTAGCTCTCCCGAAGTCTAGTGTAGTCATATCAATCTTACTTTAGGCCCGTGGATATATGCAGGGGGGGTGTCTCCTCTTTTGGTACAGCAACTCAAGGGTAGAACCTCCAGGGAGAATAGTAAATGTCCCTGAACTAAGGCCAAAGGACAATAGCGGTGACTTTTGACCCAGTATGACACCACCTACAGAGACTGCCTTTATAGGGCATGACTTTTTTAATATTAGAAGGGATAGCTTTTTCGTATTATGTTTCCTGGTCAGCCAACAAGTTGGTTTGAAAGCTGACAACGGAAATGGAGTTTTAATCCGATGTTGCATTCATTTAAGCCGATGTCGTGCTTGTGGCGGAATCCCTTTTTCAGCCTCTCAATCTCAGCTGCATCGGAGATGCGCCACCTAAACGAAAAAAGGTCCACACCCAGAAGTCTACAACGGGTTATCTTCTCATTCTCCATTTTTGTTACATATTATATAGCATTAAATTTTAAATGCACAATAACATTTGTCCTTCCATATATATTAATGTTTAACAATTTTTTTTCTGCTATTCTCTTTATAAATAGGTTAGGTTATTAGAGAGAAAGCATCAGTTTTTTTTTATTTCTAAAATCGTCTGAGAATTGAGACTACAGAGATATAGAAGTTTTAAGGTTCAACAATGGCTGTCAAGAGTGATTTGCAGATTTTGTTGCAAAAAATGTATGCTGCTTTAGATGAATATAAAGAAGAGGAAACCGCGAGGGCTGAAAGGGAAGGTGTTGATCCTAAAAGAATGTGGAAAGTTGGTGGCTTCTTGGTGAGCATCCCTCATCTTAAGATGAAGGTCAGAGATAGTTTCGATTCTGTGTCGATTGAGAAGAAGTTGGTCCGCTTCTTTGTCAATCATTATGAGGAGTTATCCCAACCCAATTCTCGTCTATGTCTTATTATTGGTGAGCAACTTTCAATCTATACGGATTCTCCTAACAAAGATTTAGGGGTTGTAGTCTTGGGTCCCAAAGTAATCAATGTAGGGAATCCTCCTATTCGAACTTTCTCTACCCATATTGGAGGTTTGCCTGTATTTGGAATGTTTAGAGATGGCATGGTTGAAGCAACATCCGTTAAGGGAGAGGGAGGACATGCCTCGACTAGTGGGGTTCAAAGGAAGCACTAGAGGAGATGGTGAACAAGGGGTCTTTTTAATTTTATGTTTTATGTTGTTTTATGAAGTGTTTTTATGATTTTACTTGAGGGTTTTTGTTAGTTTTCTGTTCTACAATTAAGCAACAATCGGTGTATCAGAAAATCTATTTCTAACGATTATGTTTGTTGTTTTCTATAATCGGCGTTGGAGTTTGTGATATTGTAACGATTATTGGTCCTGAAAAAAGCAGGAGTAAAGTTATCATACTATCGTTCTACATATATATCTAGATAAACCGATTATATCAAATAAAAACGTGCCCATTCATTGATTTAGGAAATTGAATACATGGTTAATCAAGCATCGGTTAGCAGGGTAATTAGGCACCTAAACGAAAAAAGGTAATCTCAGCTGCATCGGAGATGCGCCACCTAAACGAAAAAAGGTCCACACCCAGAAGTCTACAACGAGTTATCTTCTCATTCTCCATTTTTGTTAAATATTATTTACCATTAAATTTTTAAAGCACAATAACATTTGTCCTTCCATATATATCAATGTTTAACATTTTTTATTCTGCTCTTCTCATTACCTTTACAAAACTTATCGACGACCCCTGATCATGGAATCCCGGGTATAGTCGCTCCAACGCAATTAGTTTTTGATGAAAATAACTTCTATGGGTTGATTTAATTTTGGTACATATCCTAAGCAAAATTATAGGTCATCATTATTTTTATCCTGCATTTATTCATTATGTAGTTTTAATTTTGGTACATATCCTAATTGGCCTCCAGTTTTGGGATGTCCCTGTTGATATAGGAAGTTGAGTGTAGTGCTCATCCAAACTCATGGTTATAGGAACTTCTGTGGGGTAACTTCATGTCGGCAAATGGTAAAAGAGATGATGGATTTAGACATCGCAGGGATTCCAGGTGACACGCCTTTTCATGACAAAGATGCCCAAAATTACAAACCCAGTACCCCCAAGGAACATAAAGTCCCCAAGGTTTACAACGCGAACACCTACACACTCTTGCCTATAAATAAGACCCCCTACAGGTTACTATATGTCATAGATAAAAAAACCTAGGTGTTTAGTAAAACCACACACGAGAATTAGATGTATTCGATCAGAAGCCGTGTACTCAATCGCTATTGTTGAATGATTATTAAAGGAAGCATTTTGTATAATCATGTAAGAGGTAACGCTTTCATTCTGTTATAGTCTGTACAAATTTTGAATTCCGGGTCTTCAATTGAACTGTTATTGGATCCACACTGTTTATATGTTATTTGTGTTGGCAGGGGGTGGGAATGGCTATATGAATTTCTAACGGTCAACGGGTTGGTCATATGTCCTTACCGTCAACTGAATCCAATGGCTAGTCCAAGGGTTTAATAGTATGGTTTGCGGGGACGTAGACGTTGCCCGGATTTTGGGGAAACAGTCCTAAACGGTGCGTTTAGGAATAATTGGAACGTGCAGCTTCCTATGCGTTTTGCTTTCCCCATCCTCATGCATAAAGAGAGACCGTGCAGGATTGCGGACTGCATCGCCATTACGGTTGGGCATGTCGTGCTTAATGCGGAATCCTTTTTCCAGTTTCTCTATTTCAGCCGCATCGGAGCTGCGTAACCTAGACGATAAATGGTGCACACCCAGAAGTCTACAAACCTTATCCTCTCATTCTCCATTTTTGTTACATATTATATAACATTAAATTTTAAATGCACAAAGACATTAGTGCATTTATATATATGAATGTGTATTAATTTTTTGTTCTGCTCATTTAAAATTGTATATCGTTAACACCTTCGGTTTGCGCTTTCACGAGTTGCTCCATGACCTGGGTCCCCACCTCTGGCTCCCCCACGATGCTTATTGACTACCAGCCCATACACACAAGTTGTTCAATTTTTCCCTACTGAATTGACCACCCAATTGTAAGAGCCGACAGAAGACAAATGAACAGGAAATTTATATGCACGATTATAATTAGTAGGCATAACTTATTCGGGCGTTGCTATTTTTATGTTACATTGAGGGAAAAAAAGGGAATCTTTCAGAACCATAAGTGAATATGGGGGTACCAGGGGTGATACGGTAAACACTTTGTTTGGCAATGTGTGTTATAATTATTATAACCTACCACTCAACACATATAAATTCATATAGGCATCATGCCCTCTATAACCTAGCTCTCCCGAAGTCTAGTGTAGTCATATCAATCTAATTTTGGGCCCGTGGATATAGGCAGGGGTAGTGTCTCCTCTTTTGGGACAGCAACTGAAGGGTAGAACCTACAGGGAAAATAGTAAACGTCCATGAACTAACGCCAAAGGACAATAGCGGTGACTGTTGACCATGCGAGACACCACCTACAGAGACTGCCTTGTAGTCTTTTGTATAGGGCCTGACTTTTTTTTTCTGGCACTTTTTTAATATGAGCTGTTATTTTTGGAAAATATCTTCAATGCGTCCTGTTTCGGTAAATCACTCTTTATAAATATTAGAACCGAAATTAGCCTAAATGTTACTGCTTTTCATTAACTTAAAAACAAACATTTGTTCCAACAGATTTCGTACATTTACTTAAAAACCATATTCACTTAAAAAGTTTAACACCCACTTCCGACGGCTCCCAATTCCGACGATGTTCAATTTGCTCCAACCCAATTAACCTTACAAGGTTCTTTTAAATTGAACTATCATCTCATCCCACTGTTGTTTATCAGTGTTCGCTGGAGTTGAAGGCGAACCTGTATCTTTCCCGGTTTTTTTCTTGCGTGGACATTGGGCGGACCAGTGATCATCTTCTCCACATGTGTAACAGTTCTGAACAGTATACTGCCTGGGGGAATTAAAACCTGACGAAGAACCGACCTTACCGTGTTGAATAGCAGAATCTAACCACTCGAAATCTCCGCAAATTTGGCACTTCAGGAACAATCTGTCTGGGTTTTTCGGGGTGTGCGACTCCAGGATTTTTCTAAAACCAACACATTTTGCTTTGGGACAGGCCGAGTAGATATATGGACATAGGGCACATCGGTGAGTTTCGGATTGACAGATACCACACTTGATTATGGAAGAGCACTGCGATCACACATAATAGATTTAATTAGTTTTAACAACCTTAAAAAGAACAAACAAATGGGTCTTAGGAGTGGGAGGAAACTAGCCATACCTTGGAGCATTCCATGCTTGTGTGATTAGTTTGTCAATTTGGAAAAACACCTGTTAACCGGGCCTGTATTTATAGGTTCTGATGGGGTGGGTTGTTTAAGAATTGTGGATGTTCAAAATATATTTCAATTATTGTCTCTAGCCTACTCTATTCAGTTTTAAACCCTTTCAAAAGGAAAGTACATATCTTAAACACATCTAACAGTTTTTAAAGGTATGGGTAAACAGAAATGTTTACAGCACCTGAAAACAAACAGTCCACCAGCATATAATTATCAATGTTTGGTCATTCCAAATTCACTGCTTACATAAGCGTGCTTCAGGGTTTTTTTATTGATTTGACAACCCAATTTTTAAAGGCCAACCAGCAGGTAAATAGTTAGGACCAATAGACAGTATCTTTTTAGCAAAATTATAGGGAATCATTATTTTTATCTTGCAATTATTCAGTATGTAGTTTTAATTTTGGAAGATATCCTAGTTGGCCTCCAGTTTTGGGATGTCCCTGTTGATATAGGAAGTTGAGTGTTGTGCTCATCCAAACTCCTGGTTATTGATGAAACACCCTTTAAATGATCCAAAGGGTTTAATAAAAATAGTTTAGCCTTTGTCAGTCTTGCCTAAAATTATACGCCACCAGCAACAAAGGATATACCTCTCAGTAAGACCGATTACTTGATGGTTGGTCTCCGCTTTTGACCCACACATAAAGGCATCTATAAGGGCATAAGGGCATGGTAACGACTCTGACAGATAGTAGATGCACAGTGTTCATGCTACCTTACGCCAAAAATATTGCCAATACGGCATGTATATGTCTGCCACTTAGCTGTGATCATTATACAGGGCTATATCGAGACCTAGGGGTCCCTATGATAGGGCCCTCCGAAGCTCCAGAGGGTGAGGTAAACATAATGGATTAAAAAAAGTTATGAGTAGGAGCAAGTACTGTATGGCTTTGTCAATCAAATTCAACGTCTATGCTGAACCACAAACAAAGCTATGCAGAAAATGAGCTGTAAGGTTGAGAGATAAGGTGGTATAGGAAAATAGGTATTTGCTTAGGTATTTCTTGGTCCTTGTACTCGAGAATACTACACAGCTATGTAGACCACCATCCCTGAACACCGATTGGAAACCCCTTTTATAATATGCTCGCAACACAATGAAACGGCAGATACTGATGCATGATTTAAAATATCTGACATCTTTCTAATTTGCATTACAATTTTGATATCAAACTGGAAGGATTGCGTTAAAGGACACAAATATTCGAACACATACAACAAGAAGATAAGGCAAAGGGTGAGTAAAAACCAAAGTAAAGGGTACCCCTAATATAAGTTGGGATATATAATTTATGAAGCATAATTGTCGTGTCGACAGGTTTACTCCCTTGAATCCCGATAACATCCCACAGTGGTAAAGTTGAGAGATAAGGTGGTATAGGAAAATAGGTATTGCTTAGGTCTTTCTTGGTCCTTGTACTTGACAATACTACACAGCTTTGTAGCCAACCAGCCCTTGTCTCCGATTAGACAACCCGAATGCAAGATTCCCGCAGCTCAATGATAAAGCAGAGGGTGGTGCATCGAGGCGGGTGGAAAATTAACCTTTCAACTTCAATATGAAACACTCTTTAAGGGATCCAAAGGTTTAATTTGTTCAAGTTTAGCATTTGTCACTTCCGCCTTAATTATACGGCAGCAGCAAGAAAGGATAGGCCTTTCAGTAAGACCAAGTACTGAATGGTTGCTCAGTGCTGGTTACCCAGACATATAAGAGATGATGTTTTTTTTATAGGGCATGGCAACGACACTGACAGATAGTAGATGAACAGCATTGATTCCAGGGGTAATGGCTCACTCCTTGTTGTGCAACCAAGGGCCGCTAGACCCCTAAAACGTTCAGCTGAATGACTACTTCTAGGTTCCTTAAATCTGTAATAGGGTATGTGGACTAGTCATTCAAGGATTACCATAGGAATAAGTAAATTTGTAATGCAAAACAGATATATGTTTTGATAATTTTGTGGCCAAGTTATTGAAGTACTGAAAATAAGTTGAGAAAATAAGTTCCCACAGTGGGTAAAGTAAAGAGATAAAAGTGGTATACGGACCAGTTATATAATAAATTCGGAGAACCCCCTTTAAGGAGGACTACATCATTTCGATTCATTTACCCATTATACCCTTACGTGATAGAGATAAGCTCGTATGTGGGCTTCCCCCTATAAATAGTGGTGACAAACCTGCGGTGTTTCACATCCAAAACCAGCGAAAGATATCTCATGACAGACTAACATCCAAGCCACAAATTTTATCCCCCCTGAACTCTGAACCCTCAACAAACTTACCTAACTGTATACTTCAACAAACTTTAACAGAGGAATGGAAATGGTCCTTCGATCCAAAACAGGTAACCAAAATATGTCATGTAAGGATGATACCGTAGTTCAGTGAGGTCAATCAACTCCCATGCAAGTTATTTGCTCTGGTCATGTCTAACAATATACAATGTTGGTCATGCAGGTTACCTCGAATATTTTACTTCAGTCTTACGAAGTGAAACCAGTGAATGGAGGCGGAAAAAGCCTGGAGGAAAACAACGGAACCACCAAATTTGGTTGTACCTTCATGATGTAATGCTATACAAAAACTTCATTAAGGTACTGCGACAAGTAAACCATAGCTGTGTAAATGGTTGTGAGTTAAGTTTTTGTTTGGGACCTTTATTTTTCTTAGATTATGGAGAAGATAAAATAAAGAGAAAACGGCAACAGTAGCTAACTGTTGCAGCTAAATCCGTTTTGTATCCAACTGTTTCCAACTGTAACACCTATATTTTCGAAATAGTTGAATAGAACACGGATTTCGCCGCTACAGCTACCTACAGTTGCCGTTTACTCTAAAATAAAACCTGCCTAACCCACATATAATCTATAAAAATTGCGCAGGTTCTTAGAATGGCTATATGGATTCCTAAAACTAACAGGATTGGCTATATGAATTCCTAACCAAACGAATTCAATGGCTAGTCCAGCGGTTGAATGCACATCACAACTCCTGAAAAAGTTATAATCCTGATCGAGTTCTATGGTTTTTGGATTGCAAGTATGAAGGGCTAGCTTTTTCGTATTATGTTTCCGGGTCAGCCAACAAGTTGGATTGAAAGCTGACAACGGAATTGGAGTTTTAATCCGATGTAGCATTCATTTAATCTGATGTCATGCTTGTGGCGGAATCCCTTTTTCAACCTCTCAATCTCAGCTGCATCTGAGATGCGCCACCTAAACGAAAAAAGGTCCACACCCAGAAGTCTACAACGAGTAAACTTCTCATTCTCCATTTTTTTACATATTATATAGCATTAAATTTTAAAAGCACAATAACATTTGTCCTTCCATATATATCAATGTTCAACAGTTTTTGTTCTGCCTTTTTCATTACCTTTACAAAACTTATCGACGACCCCTGATAATGGAATTCCGGATTTAGACGTTCCAACGCAATTAGTTTTTGACGAAAATAAGTGCTATGGGTTGTTTAATTATTCAATTATGGACTCTAGCCTCCCCTATTGAGTTTTAAATCCTTACAAATGGAAAGTACATATCTTAAACACATCTAACAGTCATTTAACGAATGGGTAAAGAGGAATGAATACAACACCCTAAAACAAACAGTCCACCAGCATATAATTATCAACGTTTGGTCATTCCAAATTAAATGTGTACATCAGCGTGGTTCCGGGTTTTCTTATTGATTTGACCACCTTATTTTTAAAGGCGACCGGAGGTAAATAGTGTGCGTCCCTAAAATAACAACAACACACACCATCTTTTTTGGTGCCACCTCCGCCAGGCTACCCCTACAGAAAAAAAAGTGACCGTCCGTATATTAAGGGCAAAAGACACAAAAAAGACAAAATAGTTAGGACCAATAGACAGTGGCTTTTAAGCAAAATTAGGGAGCATCATTATTTTTATCCTGCACTTATTCAGTATGTAGTTTTAATTTTGGAACATATCCTAGTTGGCCTCCAGTTTTGGGATATCCCTGTTGATATAGGAAGTTGAGTGTAGTGCTCATCCAAACTCATGGATATAGGAACTTCTGTGGGGTAACTTGATGTCGGCAAATGGTAAAAGAGATGATGGATTTAGAAAAAAAAAACCTAGGTGTTTAGTAAAACCACACACGAGAATTAGATGTATCCGATCAGAAGCCGTGTATTCAATCGCTATAGTTGAATGATTATTAAACGATGCATTTTGTATAATCATGTAAGAGGTAACGCTTTCATTCTGTTATAGTCTGTACAAATTTTGAATTCCGGGTCTTTGATTGAACTGTTATTCGATCCACACTGTTTATATGTTATTTAAAATGGCAGGGGGTGGGAATGGCTATATGAATTCCTAACGATCAACGGGTTGGTCATATGTCCTAACCGTCAACTGAATCCAATGGCTAGTCCAAGTGTTTAATATCATGGTTTGCGGGGACGTAGACGTTGCCCAGATTTTGGGGGAACAGTCCTAAACGGTGCGTTTAGGAATAATAAGAACGTGCAGGATTGTATGCGTTTTGGTTTCCCCTTCCTCATGCATAAAGAGAGACCGTGCAGGATTGCGGACTGCATCGCCATTACGGTTGGACATGTCGTGCTTAATGCGGAATCCTTTTTCCAGTTTCTCTATTTCAGCCGCATCGGAGCTGCGTAACCTAGACGATAAATGGTGCACACCCAGAAGTCTACAAAGCTTATCCTCTCATTCTCCCTAAATTTTTCACCTCCGATAATTACTGAAGCATCCAGTCGAAGAAAGGGTGAACTAGAGGATGTTAAATGATGGTGGTGTTGGATTTCACATCGGAATCTCTAGCTTGTGATGTAGATCATATGAGGTTTCTTCTGTCATTGGAATCAACCGATCCTCTTAAGAATACAAAAAAACATACAAGACGTCTCTGGCAAGGGTTTAATGCTGTAAAAATTTTGGTTGTTTTAAAATTTATTCCTTGACAACCCAAAGAAGCATTAACTTATATTTACAACTAGAAAATTGTTGTTAGTTTTGACAAGGGTGGAGACTTCACAATCATTTTTATCATTTACAGTGGTAGGTAGAGGTGAAAAACTCCTATCCAAGTTAAAACCCGATATTCTGTTGTTCTGGATATGGTATCATCAAATTCAGTTGTAATATTAAATGAAGAAGATGATTGGATTCAAATCTTTTACAGCATGGATCCCGTTTGTTTTTCTGTATTCTTTTGTGGATCGGTTGATTACAATGACAGCAGAAACCTCATATGATCTACAAGAACATCTAGAGATTCCAATGTGGAATCCAACAGCACCATCATTTATCATCCTCTAGTTCACCCTTTCTTCGACTCGATGCTGCAGTAATTATCGCAGGTGGAAAATTAAGGTTTAAAAAACTTATCTCTTTGGTTTCAGCGCAACGGGTGTGACTAGTGGATGGAGTTCTCTGACAATACCTCTCTCACTTGGGGTTGGAGGTTCAGACAATGTACAGAAAGATGGAATACTCATTATAAAGCACAATAACATTTGACCGGCCTGGTCCAATGCCACATTAATTAACATCAGTAATTGTGGGAAGCAAACCGCAATTTCTAATGGTATGATAAATTTTATTATGCAATATTATTATCTGATGGTTTGTATTGGTTGTCTCTTGCTAGTTAGGCAGTGAAATTTGATATAACCGTACGACCATCAATTTTGCGAACATATTTGATGAGGAATGTTACTCATTTGTGATAAGGTGTGTGAAATAGAAGGCCCAAACGGTAATGTTATCGCTGGGGTTATTATTTCTTAACAATACAGTACAAACAAAATAAAAGTTTCGCGTCTGACAAGCATTACGCTTTTATATTATGTTGGCTACAGGTGATTAACTTTAAAAGAGACCAGTGTCAGACACGGTGCATGGTCCCATGGCGAATGATTATTACCCTCAGACGCGTTGCACCTATGGTAGTAGCCTATCGAATGCAGCTTAGTGATCACCTTGGTCCTTTGAAGGCAGCACAATAATCAAATGGGATTACCTGTGGATATACGCCTTGTCAACATAGTATAATATGGGTTTCTATTTTATTCTCTGTAAACCCTACCAAGTATAATACAATACACGAAGTTAACAAACCTTTACGATGTTTTCAATGACTATGTTAATGTAGTGATTTTTCTTTGATGGGGAGAACACAACAACGTTCTTGAGTACCAACACGGAACCAACTTTAATGGTTTTTCCATAATCAAGGTGGTTCAATACCTTGCGGTGAATGCTGGCTCCCATTCTACCGCTCGGGTCCTGAAAGACAACAAGTAGTGATCATTAGAGTTTTAGGTGGCCTGGACAACCAGGTTTGGTTAATATGCATATTCCACATGCGTACGCACCTTAACCGTTAAAATGAGGTCACCATCTCCCCCCGCCCTTTGTTCCTCAACCAAAACAAGTAGTCTGCCGTATCTTGCACCGTGCGTACCCCGTTTCATTTGTTCTAAAATGGAACCCAGAGCTACCCTACCTTCAGAAAAAAACTGCTGGCCCACTAACCAAGGCTCAGTCTGAAATTGTATATCGTTAACACCTTCGGTTTGCGCTTTCACGAGTTGCTCCATGACCTGGGTCCCCACCTCTGGCTCCCCCACGATGCTTCTCCTAAACCTGTGGTCTAGGAGAGTTCTTCTGTGGCCCGCCGGACCCGCTATTTGGCGTCTGCTTGTTGAGCCTGCGTCAGTTCTTATGGCGTCATGTCTGGCCTTTACATGTGCAACCGGTGTCACATCTACAACCACACTCTTGTTGCGGTTGAGCACCGGGTTTGCATGATTCAGACCTCGTCCAGCCATGAAATTCATTGGTGTATCATCCGCCCCAATATCAACATCATACTCTTGCTCTGGCTCAGGTGGGCAGCATGCATCCAGCGCTGCTACCAAAGCATCATCATCCAGACCCTCCCATATATCGTCCCCGTCCATGATATGAAATCAGAATCTCAAAGAAAATATATGTATTAAAAAAATGTTTTCATGGAGATGGAAATAAATGGGGTGTGCGAAATTATCTATGATATGAAATCAGAGTGTGATGATGTTTCATCGATAACAATATTTATAGAGGGTAGCTCAGTCTGGGTTAGTAAGGCACGATAAATTATCTTAGGCAACTATGGGTTTAATGATGTCATTTTAATATGACAAAGGAATGGGTTTATATTAGAAAATAGTACGGCATTTGTCGCTTCCGCCCAAAGGTAAATGAAAGACGTGTACGCTACCAGCAAGAAAGGATAGGCCCCTAAGTAGGACCTGTAAGTAGGTACAAGTACTGGACCTGGTCTGGATAAGATTCCAACTGTTGTAATGTCAACATAACTTTTGAAGTTTCCCCTTCTACTTGACCCTTGTAAAACTGTGAAAACCCTATAACAAACTCTACATGACTCCTATGGAAAGTATTTGCCCTTACTTTTTCTGGAATATGCCCCTTGAAGGCACCAAAACGTCAATGTTTAACCACACCGAAGGCAAGTTAGAAAGTGAGGAACAAGGTAGTACAATTTTTATTTGTCAAAAAAGGGATGTGCAGTGTATTATTTGGCAGCCTGCAGTATTTGGCAACCCCTTCAAACTATAAATAGTAGAGACCAATCCTTATTGTTTAAACCATTTAAACTACAACAGTTTGTCTAACTTAGACTGTTTGTTTCATAAATTAGGTTACAATGATGAAAATCTATATTGCATTAAATCGGAATTAAGAATGCATTGTGAATATATTTAGATTACAAATTATAAATTGAAATCAGCACGTGGCCCATATGCATTAAGGTTCTCGCGCAGCATATCATATCAATCCTCGTGGAGAAACTCACATCCATGCTCTTCTAGTTATCTGGTTTTGGCATGAGCTTTCTGCAGGCAACGAGTTCAAAATTTTATTAAAGATGCATTTTAATCAAATGAAAATTCTGTATCATACAACCAAAAAAATATCACTTACTCGTACATTGTCCGTCAATTCCGCACCATCAATGATAAGGTCAATCATAATCGTCACAAATTTCTTCACCGATAGATTAATAATTCGAAATCTAAATGCTAGGTCTAAAGAGGATCTTTCATTGGGGTTTCCATTGGTGCATCGGTGAAAGATTTCAAGAACCCTTTTCCAGTATAAGCCTCTACTCCTAGGTGGAGTACAGGCGGTACGATAGAACTCTATGGCAATATAAGCTTGTGTTACAGCAGCATCTTCTTCGTCTGTAAAACTCCTCCTGGACATGTTGGATATTGGAAAGATAATCAACCAAAACTTTCGAGCACCTATAAATACCACATACATTATATTGGGATCCTTCACTGTTGTTTTGGATGACGCTATCCACACATCAAAGCGATACTGGTGCATGATTTAAAAGGTCAGGCACTACTGAAAGTTGCGTTACATTATATATATTACAGTGGAAGGATAAATATAAAGGCCACATATATTTGAACACGGTAGGTGGTTGGTAGGCGGGGTCAATGATACATCATATACTGGTGCATGATTTTCAAAATCCCAACCTTTCTCACCGATTAGACAACCCACTTGTAATATTCACACAACACAATGATACAGCACAGACTGGTGCATGATTTAAAATGACCAGCACCATTAAAATTTTTCTTACAATATTTAAATCCCACTTGATGGATAGCGCTGAAGGACACAATTGTTAGAACAGTGTAGGTGGTTGGGAGACGTGGTTAAGTTAGGGCAAAGATAATCAATATTTTGGAAGGAAACAGTGTTGGCAGTATGACAAATAAAAGTTATTAGTCATATCAGTTAAGTGCATAATATGTTTATCACAACAGTTCTTTGGCCCTGCTTTCGATATAAGTAAAGCAGAAGTGACAAATGAAAGACTATTTTTATTACACCCTTTCGATCTTGTAAAAGGGTCTATATCGAGACCTAGGGGAACCCTATGATAGGGCCATCTGAAGGTCCAGAGGGTGAGGTACACATAATGGATTAAAATAGTTATGAGTAGGAGCAAGTACTGTATGGCTTTGTCAATCAAATTGAACGTCTATGCTGCACCACACCCAAAGCTATGCAGAAAATGAGCGGTCAGGTTTAGAGATAAGGTGGTATAGGAAAATAGGTATTGCTTAGGTCTTTATTGGTCCTTGTACTCGACAATACTACACAGCTATGTAGACCACCATCCCTGAACACAGATTGGAAACCCCTTTTATAAGATGCACGCAACACAATGAAACTGCAGATACTGATGCATGATTAAAAATATCTGACATATTTGTAATTTGCATTACAATTTTGATATCACTCTAGAAGGATTGCGTTAAAGGACACAAATATTCGAACACATACTACAAGAAGATAAGGCAAAGGGTGAGTAAAAACTAAAGTAAAGGGTACCCCTAATATAAGTTGGGATATAAAATTTATGAAGCATAATTGTAGTGTGAAAGTGTTACGCATCTGCCTTTCATATAGTACAATTTTTATTTGTCAAAAAAGGGATGTGCAGTGTATTATTTGGCAGCCTGCAGTATTTGGCAACCCCTTCAAACTATAAATAGTAGAGACCAATCCATATTGTTCAAACCATTTAAACTACCACTGTTTGTCTAACTATATTGCATAAATTAGGTTACAATGATGAAAATCTATATTGCATTAAATATGTATTACAAATTATAAATTGAAATCAGCACGTGGGCCGTATGCATTAAGGTTCTCGCGCAACATATCATAGCAATCCTCGTGGAGAAACTCACATCCATGCTCTTCTAGATACCTGGTTTTCGCATGAGCTTTCTGCAGGCAACGAGTTAAAAATTTTATTAAAGAAGCATTTTAATCAAATGAAAATTCTGTATCATACAACCCAAAAAATATCACTTACTCGTACATTGTCCGTCAATTCCGCACCATCAATGATAAGGTCAATCATAATCGTCACAAATTTCTTCACAGATAGATTAATAATTCGAAATCTAAACGCTAGGTCTAAAGAGGATCTTTCATTGGGGTTTCCATTGGTGCATCGGTGAAATATTTCAAGAACCCTTTTCCAGTATAAGCCTCTACTCCTTGGTGGAGTAGAGGCGTTACGATAGAACTCTATGGCAATATAAGCTTGTGTTACAGCAGCATCTTCTTCGTCTGTAAAACTCCTCCTGGACATGTTGGATATTGGAAAGATAATCAACCAAAACTTTCGTGCACCTATAAATACCACATACATTATATTGGAATCCTTCACTGATGTTTTGGATGACGCTATCCACCCATCAAATCGAAACTGCTGCATGATTTAAAAGATCAGGCAGTACTGAAAATTGCATTATATAATTTATATTACAGTGGAAGGATATAAATAAAGGGCACATATATTTGAACACGGTAGGTGGTTGCTAGGAGGGGTCAATGATACAGCATAGGTATTGCATAGGTATTCCATAGGTTTTGCATAGGCAGTCAAAGATAATCAATATTTGGAAGGAAACAGTGTTGCCAGTATGAGAAATAAAAGTTATTAGTCATATCAGTTAAATGCACAATATTTTTATTACAATAATACTTTGGACCTGCTTTCGATATAATTAAAGCAGAAGTGACAAATGCAGAACTATTTTTATTACACCCTTTCGATCTTTCGATTCAGTAACCCTTTATACCCCAAGTGTTGCCAGTATGACAAATAAAGGTTATTTGTCATATCAGTTAAATGCATAATATTTTTACTACAACAATACTTTGGCCCTGCTTATAGGTCTTTACCTTCTTGGTGGTAGCGTACACGGCTTTCGATAATTAAGGCAGAAGTGACAAATGACGATTTATTTTTATTACACCCTTTTGATCTTGTAAGGGGTATTTCATATCTAAAGATAAGTACGTATATGGCCAACCACCTATATATAGTTGTGAGAAACCTGCATATTGTCATTTACAAAACCAGCGAAGAAAACTCTTATGACAGACAAACACCCAAGATACAAACTGTAATCTTAAATAAATTTGGGATACCCTTATAATGCTCAACCGCTGTGTTATTTTCGTGCCTGCAGAACCAGCCAAAACATCGGGATTCAACCATGGATGGTAAGGGTATTACGCTAAACATGTGTGTATTGTATTCTTTGTTTCCCTTTTTTGGTGTTGGTTTTCCATTACCTTGTCTTGATGTTGTGGGGGGGGGGGGGGATGGCTAATACTAATCTATTAAGGGCGTACAGTTTACAAGACAAGGTATTCATCAAAAGGTCCAAAAGAAGGGAGGAGGGTAATGTTAAGGATCCACCACCTGTTGTTCTACCATCATTATGATTTTAAGGTTCAGCCGTCTATCCCTGAAAGTTTCGTTAGTTTAATATGCAAAACGCATTCAGTATATCTAACCTCCATTTTATTTATAAATGGCCAGGTACTAAGAATGGCTATATGAATTCCTACCATACCGGGGTATGTTGAAGTCACCCACTTCCACAGATTTGTAATGCTCGTCCAAATGTTGTGCATTTGGCGACATTGATTAAGTGAAGGAATGAACGCGGTGGAAGGTCTATCGGACATAATACAAGTAACACCGTCCGATTAGGCACGAACAATCTCTCCATTCCCACAACAACCAGGTCTTACAACTGAAGTGGACAAATGCATGGGAGATGCGTAGGTTTTTTGGTATTGAAGCCGAAAAAAGGATGTAAACAAGGATTTTTCCTCTCATTCAAATTGTCAACAATTTCATTTTGTACCATTCTTGGGATGGAAAGCTACCCTATATATTGCAGGGTCTTCCTCTCATTCAAATTGTCAACAATTGCATTTTGTATCATTAAGGCATTGGTGGTTTCTTTCAACAGGGAAACCAGTTTAACTAGCAGGTGTTCTTTTTGTTTTTTGGGATGGAAACCTACCATATATGTTGTAAGGTCTCTTCAAAATTAAAATTACAAGTTCTGTTAACAAGTTTGCCAGGGGTAATGCCCCAGACATTGTTAACACCGTACTGTTTTACAGTTGGCATTACAAATCAATGCAAGTTTAGGGCAGCTGCCTTTCTCACAGATAAGACCACCCAAATGCATTATTCACGCAACAAAATTATATAGGAGAGACTATTGCATGGTTTAAAAGATAATCAACTGGAAGATAACAGATTCAGCTTCTACAATTAAACTGTGGTAGTCAAAGATAATCAATATTTTGGAAGAAAACAGTGTTGGCAGTATGACAAATAAAGTTATCAGTCATATCACTTAAATGCATAATAATTTTATTACAACAATACTCTGCCCCTGCTTTCGAGGTCTTTACCTTTAAACTGTGGTAGCGTACACGGCTTTCGACATAATTAAAGCAGAAGTGACAAATGCAGGACTATTTTTATTACACCCTTTCGATCTTGTAAGGGGTCTCTCATATCTACACATAAGCGCCCATGTAGCCTTGCAGGATTTCCTAGGGTTCAGAGGGTGATTTGACCCAACACCCCAACAACCAATGTCTTATAAAGGGCTGCAGAAGGTAGTATTAATTTAATTGTGCATTATAACGATATGACATGTTAATAGTGTTATGTCTTCCCTGTAATCAACGCATGAAAAAGGGTTACATGTGGCGTTCAATGATCAGTAGACACAGAAATGATACTATAAATATGAGTAACCACCTTAAGCGTTTTCACATCCAAAATCGTACTAGAAACTAAGTTAAAAGACTAACTCCAAAGGCAAGCATCCATTAAAGGTTTAATCCAAATCACTCCGATCTCCATCTTCTCTTCCTTTTGGCACCCTTTATGAACTGGAAGATAACAGATTCAGACTCAACAATTCAGGTAGTCAAAGATAATCAATCTTTGGAAAGGAAACAGTCTGGCCAGTATGACAAATAAAAGTTATTAGTCATATCAGTTAAATGCATAATATTAATATTACAACAATACTTTGGCCCTGCTTTCGATATAATTAAAGCAGAAGTGACAAATGCAGGACTATATTTATTACACCCTTTCGATCTTGTAAGCGGTATTTCATATCTACACATAAGCGGCCATGTAGCCTTGCAGGATTGCCTAGGATTCAGAGGGTGATTTGACCCAACATCCCAACAACCAATGTCTTATAAAGGGCTGCATAAGGTAGTATTAATTTAATTGTGCATTATAACGATATGACGTGTTAATAGTGTTATGTCTTCCCTGTAATCAACGCATGAAAAGGGTTACATGTGGCGTTCAATGATCAGTAGACACAGAAATGATACTATAAATATGAGTAACCACCTTAAGCGTTTTCACATCCAAAATCGTACTAGAAACTAAGTTAAAAGACTAACTCCAAAGGCAAGCATCCATTAAAGGTTTAATCCAAATCACTCCCCATCTTAATTCTGGGATTATCTTACGATTCTTACAAAGGGTGAATCCAGGTGTATTGTACAAAGGAATGGAAAAGGTGTTTGCATCCAAAACAGGTGATTAACTTGCTTTCTTTATTCAAGGATGATATCGTTGTTTTGTTTGTTCAATCCACTGGTATATAAGTTATTCTTTGTCGACATGTCTAACAACCTTCTATCTTGGCCATGCAGGTTACGTAAATTATTTTGCTTCTGTCTTACCAAGTGAAAGTTGGCGTAGAAGTAGGCAGAAAATAATACTAAACCACCAACTTTTGTTATACCATCGTCATTTAATGTTAGACAACATCGCTAAGGTATTGGGATGACTTACATTAGTGTGACATTGTAAAACGTTGTATTTTTGGTTCAGTGTGACTTCAGCCTTACACCCACGTAACTTTTGTAATCCCGCAGGTACGGAGAATGGCTATATGAATTCCTAACACTAAAAGGATTGGCTATATGAATTCCTAACATAACGAATTCTATGGCTTGTCCCGTGGTTCCATGCACACCCCAACCCCTTAGAAACCAACCACCATGCCAACGATCTATGCTCTATCGTTTGCAAGAACGAATGGTTAGGTTTTTCAATGGATTGCTAGGGTTCCAACAAGATACCTGATGTGTCGTCAACGAATCCTGTGAAGCGATGGATGCAGTGTCCCCAAACGCTGATGTATTGTCTACCACAACATTCAAGGGACCAACCCATACTGAAATAGTCTGGGTTAAATGGTATCATTTGAACATGAACAACATCACATCTGTTGGGCTGCATATAAGAGGGTTGTGGTGTTGCATTCAACTAAACAATTTACCTTGCTTAACGTCCTCCGTAGTGGACTTGCAATATATGTACAATGAATTTTCCTCTCATTAGGCCTATCAATTTTATATGTGGGATGAAGTGTATACAAACAATAAAAATGTAGAATTAAAATAGTGTTGCCATTTCATCAAATAATACCAAAGAAAATCATGCAACATAAATACTGTTCAAAGAAAGTAGAAATAGTTCAGTACCTAAAAAAAACACTTTCACACTACAGATGCGTAACTCATCTGCCTTTTAACAGTTTTCCATACATCTATCAATAGTGGTACCATCAATGTACTGGGACGGTCCTTATATAGACTCGTCCGAGTCATCTTCTACCACCACGATATCCTCCATCTCTTCCTCACTAAAAGTGTCGTCTGAGTCCTCCACAAATGCTTGATTGGACTGCATCCAGTGAAGATATTCATCTGTGTACGCCCTTCGGTAGTCAACCGGTTGGAGGTATTGGGGGAAAGGCCTACGTGACTTATCAGAGAACAAAGACCTGAGCGTCGCCCGCTTTTTTTTTGGAATTCTACAGGTACAACAGTGAATGCACATCGGAAACATTTCTTCTATAACTGGACGATCCTGGTTGAAGCCATACTGCCTGGTAACAAGTGCTGGTATATAGAAGGTGGTTCCATTGAGGGTTGGCAGTAAAACACGGCAGGTGCTCCCATTGTTGGCCCAGAACAAAGGTTGAATATCCCAGTGATTTACCTTCCACAGGATATTGTCAGGGGTAGCAACTCTAAACATGTGCTCGTCAAGTTGATCAGCGGTTATTTCTCGATGGCGATAGCGACTGATAAAAGAGTCAATTTTGTTCATCGACTGAGAAAAACAAAGCGGGAGCAACTTCAGATGCTCGAACGCCCAAACCTGTGAAGAGGGTGGCCAAATCAGAGTGTTTCGGGGCAGGAAATACAAACAAATTAGAAAATTAAAAGCAAAACTCACGGAAAATAGAACAGGGAATGAGCGTTGAACATCTATGTCCCAGATATCATCAAGACTCTCAAGCAAATGGCCTAACACCACCGGCACAATCGACGCACCCTTTAGACACTGCTCCAGTACCGGAACCACTTGCAAAGAGAAAAGCCCATTCTTTCCGGGTAAAAGGTGGCATCCCGTGAAAGCAAGCAAAAAACCCTTATTCCTGACATCCATCTCAAAACGACCCCAAAGGTTGCGGCATATACGTTCTACACTCAACTCACCATCCACAACAAGGCCCTGTGCGTCCTCTTCACTGATTCCAAGAAATGTTGCAACTGCAGTGATCGTCACTTCTTTGTACGTAGGTACTGCACACAAGAGGGGTTTCTGAGCGGTGCCAAACAGAGCCAACATTTCTTCAATGGTTGGGCAAAGCTGTATATTATTTATTCTAATAACCCGTCCCGAAGATCTCCACATGCTACCAATCATACCGCTAGCATTCTCAGGCACAGCCACGTCGCACAAATTCACAACATTTTGGAGGCCACACTGGGCAAGCAGTTCCCACTCATCATCATCAGCAGCAAGGTGATCTTTCCACTCCGCTACAACTTCTCTCATTGACATACTGTCGGAAGAACCAATATTTAAAACCAAACAACGTTTCAATTAGCAGGGTAAATCGTATACCAACGGAATATAAAAAAAAAAAAATTGAGGAAAAAGATCCGAGAACAGAAAACAGATACTGCGACTCACACGAATACTTGGGCTTCCTTCCTGTGGGAAACGGTGTTTTATATTCTCTGCAAAAACAAAGAGGAAAGGCAAAAGGAGTGAGAGTAAGGGAAGGGATAAGTGAAACTGAAATAGGTATACATAAATAATTTTAAACGGTTTGCATGCACAAGTGGTATAACCCATTACTTGGGCGGTTTTAGGTGGCAGTTACAAAAACTGGGAAAACAGGCAGTTTTAGGTGTTAGTCTTTAGGAAAAAAGGCAACTACTGTAACTGCCAATCCCAGACATAACAGATGTCTAAACAAGCAATGTGGTTGTAAGAGAACCATATCATCATATCAAGGTGCTACGTTTCAAACATCCCGACGTTTGTCAGGGATGCCGAACTGGGTATAACAGGCAAAGTTAAGAGTGGCAGGATAAAAAATATAAGTCAAATCCATAAAATGTGTTATTAAAAATGTAATGCTGAATTGAAGTTAAGAGTGGCAGGATAAAAAATATAAGTCAAATACATAAAATGTGTTATTAAATTGTATTGCTGAATTGATTTGTGCACTCTTTGGGTTCATGTAAAATAACCCATGTACATATGGAATCCAATACCCATAATTGTCAAAACGAAGAAAAGCGTTTAGGCTTCTATGTGAGAGTATCCATTGGGATTCTATGCGCCGCTCAACAATCGAACAATTAAAAATACCTAACTGTAACCACATTATTTCCAATACATAGACTGTACTCACAGAATCATTATCGCCTGGGATTATAAACCCGGGGGCATGAGCAGTTGTGAACGTATGACGACCGTCTCTTCTTGCGCACAAACCCAGTCAGAACGGGGGAAGCAGCATCACTGGATTAAAATACAAGGGGGTACCATTAAAAGAAAGACTGCTAGCAAAATACTTCACATACATCGGGACATAACTGGTCTCAGTATAACAAAAACAATGTCCAACAGAACATACATGAAAATTTACAAAAAAATCACAACCAAGAGAGACTAGGGGCTGCGAGCGACACGGAGAGGAGGCGGTTCGGAACAGCCTAATCTGTTATGACCCCGACCTTTGCAATTGCCACACTGAACGGTCTTTCTGTAAATAAGAGATGACTGTGACTCAATCCTCTTTTCTCCCTTCGGCCGGCCTGCGGCTCTTTTCCAAGCGGGAGGTATTACCCAAGGCCTAGTGGGATCTAGGGGCCACTCGCGGTACGCTTCCAGAGGCTTGAAGGTCACTTTGTAAGTTCGAATGAAGTTCTCCATGGAATAGAATTCGTAGACATAATCGTCAGTGCAACGGCCCATAAGACTGATAGCAGAACATGCATGAATACAGGGCAGTCCAGCAGTTTGATACTGCCGGCAAGAGCATGTTTTCAAGTTCAAATCAACAGAAAACAATGCTCCCAGATGTTGTACCTCGTAAAGTTCATGCCCATAAGCAACAGGTACACACTGGTGTGACCGATCTCTGACTATGGCAACTTTCTTAGCGGCAGCTCGGGTTATACATCTTTGACGGGTTTTGCTCAACTCATATCTCTGAGCAAAATGTTGCGCGGCCATCTCCCTTGTCTCTTGAACAAGACCGGCAACCGGAAGGGCCCTAGCAGCACGGAGTGCAGCGTTGGTACTCTCACAAGGATTTGTGGTGAAAATACCCCAGCGGGATAAAGGACAATAGAGCTGAGTCCACTTGTGCAACTCCTTCTTCATCAACCAAGCATAAGCCTGGGGATTGGCTTTCTTTATCAATCCCATGTGGTAATCAAAAGTCGACTGCAGAGCTGTCGTTGCGGCAATCCAGAGGGAGGGACGAAGAGAATCATCGGGAAATTTTAAGTGAAAGTTTTCCATAAAATGGCGGACACACCAAACATGGTTCACAGTGGGGAGCTCTTGTTTCATTCCAGCTTTAAGCCCTGTACCTTTATCAGTGATTATAAGCAGTTCACCAAGCCGAGAGTACCCCTCCAACACATACTGCCGCAGTAATTTAAAAAACAAGGCGCAATTTCCGGTGTTCTCGTTTTCCACTATGCAATAAGCTAGCTGGATGATGCGATTATCAGCATCTTGACAGCATGCCACAAGCAAAACACCCTTGTATACACTGCGCAGGTGTGTACCATCTACTATGATGACCGGACGTAGATTCTCCCTGAAGGCTTGGATGGCTGGACCAAAAGCCCAGAAGAAACCCATAAAAATTCTAGTCTGAGAATGTTCATATAGATGGTACACGCAGCCTTGTTTGCGCTTTGCCATTTCGGACCCTAGCCTAGGCAATACACTGAAAGATTCTCTCTGAGTACCATAAACTGCTACAACTGCCAATCTGCGAGCACGCTGGGCCTTCCACTTTGATACCCATATATTATATTTACTAGAGATCAAAAGTCTTGTCTGTTTACTTGAAAGGTCGGCTTTCTCTAACACAAATCTCTTTAGCTCTTTGGCAATAAACTTGGAAGTAGCACTATTGTGCCCTAATCCATTGTGCCTTTTCTGAACACCGCATGTGTGTTGGTTCATATACTTGTGAATACGAAACATCCCTCCAACCTCAGTTGCTCTCAGTTCCCACCGGCATCCAGAAACTGTTCGTGACTTGCATTGGATAAGAACTCTCTCCTGGTTTGACACAGGCCTCACACACTCCCTCAAACACCTTATGTGGATTTCATCTACAACATCTCTGAGGACATTTTTGTTAGGAAAAACCATTCCTACCGCCAGATCAGTAAATCGGGAGGGTGAAAATCCAAACAGACGTTCGGTGTAACCGAAGCATTCCAAATTATCTGTGCAAACAGCCGTCGCAAGACCATCATCGCATTCTATCTCGGGATATTGGTGGCGAGACCGCTTATTACCAGACAAAGTTGTACACTCATTTAATGAGGTAACAGAGCTGGGACAAACCGAATCTGCAGTAATATTACGGGATGGGAAACGAGGGTGACAAACAAGAGCCCTTGACGACGACAGAGCGAGATCAACATATGAGGGTGGATTTTCAGCACGAGGATGGGCAGGACCCTCTTGCGAAAGGGGATCAATGATGTGGCTGCCCGCCAAATCAACATTATCCTCCCCCTCACTTTCCTCCTCACTGGCAAACACATAACATCTGTAGTAAGTGCGTGGCCTACCAAAGAGATGAAAAGTGAAGGGAACCAATAACAGCAATAGATAAACTCACCTACTGCTGTCCGGCTCCGGAGAAATAAATCCAGGCACCTCATTGCTGAAGTGCTCATCATTGAGTAGTGGCGGCTCACCTTCATCTAAGTCCATGTCAACCTCGCCTGTCAGTATGCTGGCGTATGACCTGACAGTAGGACTACCCATCAGTTACCGTTTTACTTCCTCCTAAGGGAACCTTTTGGGTTCCAAAACTACACTAGCCAGGAGATATTTACCTAACCCAGTCAGGGAGTTGCTGGAGCGATTCTAATCGGGGTTCTGGGAGGTCATCTAAACCCGCACAATCCAACACATCTGATGAACAATTTATGTCCCCACTAACAACCCTCTCCGTACTCCTACTGCCAGTTCGCATAACACATAACATTATAAACCTAATTTACAAATGAAATGTAACTTTTAAAGGGAAATGGGTGGGTACCTTTCGGTTTCCTTGTTATGCTGGTTGGGATAAGTACGCTGTAAGGGCAGAACATCATTGGTTTCCAAAGGAGGCATGGGGGTGTACAACTTCTGTTGTGGTACATCACCATGTGACTTGGACAAATTTCCAACGCCGGTACCATAGGGTTTGCGAGACCTATACAATATTACATATAAATTTACTCGACCAGAAAACAAACATATAAATTAAAAATAAAAAGGACCACTATTTTGACACACCCACCTAGCTACCTCCCGCGAAACAACAACGGGTGCAGAAGCTATGTTTCTCCCTTGGCCACCCCAACTGGAGCCGCCTGCGCCGCTGAAAAAAACAACATACCATTCCAATTACAAAGGGAGAATGTGCATACAAGGGTTCTTCCCATACACATAACATTACTCAGATGTGTAACTTGTATGGCAAATTCACAGTGAAAGATAAACAACCCTACCTGGGCCTCGAAATATCCCCAGGAAACGTCGGGATATTAGCATTTGACCCTTTAAAAGAACAGTGGCTCAAATCTACAGTCTCGCCTTCAACGGTCACCTCATCGACAAAGAACGAAAACGTAGCGGTAAGCTTGTGCAGTTCAGGGCGAACCAATTCACCAACATTCTGTGAATTCGAAATATCCACAAAACAAAATGCTCCGGTACTGCTAAGGAACACCTTCGAGTAGATTTTTAAACGCCTATTGGGGTTTAGCCCAAACACCTCATGTATCAACGTTGAGAAATCATCAACGGACATGGATTTACTGACTTTCTGGAAAGCATTAGTACTTCCACTGTACTTGGGCTCGCTACTTGAGAAATCGCTTATGGTCCCGCCAGACCACAAGATCACGTAAATTTCGTCGCCCCCCCCACCTACAGGCGTTTCAATACAAGTTGTAACAAACAACTCAAAATAAAGGCCAGTAGACGTGACATCACATTACAGGAGCATACAATAAACACAACAACAAGTACAGTACAGGAATTGCCAATTTAAATTTCTACTGCATTACTCATTAAAGCTGATGATATTTTCTTCAACATAATAGTACAGGAGCTACTGGTAGAAGAGTACAAGAGCATCACTTTCAAATACACAATCTATCTGTAATGGTACTTTACAAATCCGTCACAATCAGTTACATGCAAACACACTCTGGTAAGGGTAAAAATCAAAAGAGGTATAACCCCATTACTGTGCCCAGTAAACATACATCGCAAAACATTTATATACCCACTTACTGTTCAACCTCAAATTACATAATATCAATGACCTAGATAAAAATACATTACATTAGGGTTTCTAGATTAGATTAAAACCATTACCATTCTTTAATTAAAACCATTAAAGATACAGAAAAATTGGGGGTTAATTAGGGTTTATAGGTGGGAATCAGACTGTAAATCAAACTGAGAATTAAACGGATATACCTGTCGAAACATCGGAAATCTCCATGCTATAACAAACAGACAGTTAGAAGGCAAATTTCTCAGTTAAAATGGAGAGAGGGAGAGAGGGAGAAGTGAAGTATTTCAGAAGGGGGGAGTGTTAAGTAGAGAAGAGAAGAAGAAGAACCGTAATTCGCGGAAGAAGATGAGAACCAAAAAAAATTAATGTGGGTCGGGTCAAGAGCTAACTAAGGTTAGTTGGCTAAGGTTAAGCATTCGGGTTGAGTTAGTATTTGAATCGTGAATAGTTGACTGGATCGGTGGAAACTCGAAACAGACATGGAGTTATATTTCTGTAACAGTTGAACAGAAATTTGTA
>JAJJMA010306748.1:10000-11111 GCA_023529015.1 Papaver nudicaule | reverse complement strand
TAACCAAGACCCATAACCATAAGGGGCAAAATTGGAATTTCAAAAAAATATTAAAAAAAGTTCATTAGTACGGTAAAGTTGAAGGTCATGGGAAGATATGAACAAATGAAGCGCTTATTAACCAATACCCATGACCATAAGGGGCAAAATTGGAATTTCAAAAATATATAAAAAAAACAATATAAAGGGGTAAAGTTGGAAAGTATAATAATTTAAAAAAATAAATAAGAGAAAAGGTTTTTTTTAAGGTTAAATTTGAAGGTTAAAAAAAAATGGGTGTTGATGGAAGGCATTTTGGTTGAATAAAAGAATTTCCAAAAGTGTTGGTTATTCATATATAGGGAGGAGGGTAGTGCATGAAATGTGAAGGACAAAAGATGCATCAAAGATGCATTTGATGCATCCTCATGCATCCTAGGATGCATCGTTGATGCATCCTCAGCACAAAAGATGCATCAAAGATGCATTTGATGCATCCTCAGCCCCAAAGATGCATCAACGATGCATCCTCAGCACAAAAGATGCATTTGATGCATCCTCAGCCCCAAAGATGCATCAACGATGCATCCTCAGCACAAAAGATGCATCAAAGATGCATTTGATGCATCCTCATGCATCCAACGATGCATCCTAAGCACAAAAGATGCATCAAAGGTGCATTTGATGCATCCTCAGCCCCAAAGATGCATCAACGATGCATCCTCAGCACAAAAGATGCATCAAAATATGCATTTCATGCATCCTCAGCCCCAAAGATGCATCAACGATGCATCCTCAGCACAAAAGATGCATCAAAGATGCGTTTGATGCATCCTCATGCATCCTCAGCCCCAAAGATGCATCAACGATGCATCCTCAGCACAAAAGATGCATCAAAGATGCATTTGATGCATCATCAGCCCCAAAGATGCATCAACGATGCATCCTCAGCACAAAAGATGCATCAAAGATGCATTTGATGCATCCTCATGCATCCAACGATGCATCCTAAGCACAAAAGATGCATCAAAGGTGCATTTGATGCATCCTCAGCCCCAAAGATGCATCAACGATGCATCCTCAGCACAAAAGATGCATCAAAATATGCATTTGATGCATCCTCAGCCCCAAA
>JAJJMA010306738.1:0-21509 GCA_023529015.1 Papaver nudicaule | reverse complement strand
GTCTAGCTATTTATAGAGGTTTGGGAAACCAAACCACTATAAATAGCTAGACAAGGCATTCAATAAAGGCATGAAATCCTGAAAGACATCCTAGGAGAGGTGTAAGAATTCATCCCACCTATTTGGGTGGTAGTGAGTTGGTTCAAGGTATCTCTTTGATGGGGGTTATACGGAGCAATTAGAATGAACTACGTTTGGTTTGATTCCTTGTAAAAGGATACGTAGGCAGCTGAGGTGCAACCGAAGGTACTCAGATATTTCGGGGAGACATCTAGGCATCTAGTAAATCTAGAGAAGAAGTTTGGGAGGTAACCATCGTGTTGCAAAAGCATGCATAGTGAGATTGTGAGCGTAAAAGAGAGAATTGTAATAGTTTTGTTGTTCATAATCTAGAGAAGATAGTTTCTTCGAATTGGTTCTCGTGTTTTCCTATTTTCGTCTATTGTTATTTTGAATTCCGCCCTAATAACTCTGGTCACCAAGAGTACGGAGATCACACGTATCACCGTGTGGCCACTCGCCAAGGCCAATCTTTTGTGGCGCATTTAGGCCACGCCACTGCGATTATGGCATGTTTGTGCACTTGGGCTATGGCGTATTTTAGGTCATGGAATGCTTATCCATGGTATATTAGGCCATTCTATGTTTAGATTGTGGCCTGCCTAAGTGTGTTTAGGCTGTTATATATTTCTCAGAGAGCTCTGGACAGGTTTAGAGCCGCGATGTTTATGAGGTTTTCATTGAGACTCAGATGTTGAGTCGTATTTTAAGAGGAAACCAGAGAGGGTGCGTCTCTATCTTGACCGAGATTAGGCGAGAGTCTGAGGTCTTTAAATATTGAGGTGGAAATCCGAGAGGGTGCGTCTCTATCAATTCTTCACCATAGTACCCGTGAGCAATTTAGCTATGATGTCCAGGAATTCGAAGCGATGTCGGCATGAAGTAAATTGGTGGTATTATGAGTTGGTGGGCTGTTTAGCATCGCGCTATGATATTATTTTCTCCACCCGTAGCTATAAGAGAGAGAACTCATAGGGAACATATTTAGTTTTGCAGAACATGTTGTATTCTGAAAGATCTGCATGAGTAGGCAATCCTACTACGATATTATTCTCTCCGCACGGAAGCTATACGAGGGAACTCATAGGGAGCATATTCAGTTTGCAGAACAGGTTGTATTTTGAAACTATAAAATTCTGTCTGAGTAGACAATTGCCTCTTGGTAAGGCATAATAAAAGGAGATTTTACGATTTTATCCCTTCTCCATTTTTCACCATCTACATTAAGTCCCCTGGTTAGTGTGGAACAGTAATGTTTCATACTAAGCACCAGATGGTGAGAGCATTCTTAGCAATTCTAGGTCATTCGTGATACCAACTCTAGCAGAGATTCATAAATAATTCAAACCCTAATGCAGATCACCACGAGGTGGGATTAAAATAGGTTTCTGTGTAACATGTTGATATGCAGTGGAGTTGGCTAATTTATTTATTTTATTTATTTTTTTATGGGTGAGATAAGATGGGTGGTGCCATGGCGGGCACCACCATGGCCAAGTACGGACATGAAAAGGCCATGGCCATAGCGTCGTGATCAAGTGGGATGGCGGGACGAAGATTCATGGCTGTGGCATCATGGTGGCCTCGGCCAACACGCGTTGTGTTGTTTTATTTATTTATTTTTTATTTTTTTTCGGTTGTCACGCCATGGGCTTCATGAGGCACAACCTTTGTGGTGTCGTGGCTTTTCTAGGGAAGGGAATACCACGCTTAATGGGATTCCTAGTATTATGTATGTGAATACATACTTAGGCTAGGTGGTCTAAGCTAAGAAAATAGAAATAAAGGAGAGGTTTTACCCGTTTTAGCAGAGAACTCTTCCTCTTTCTTTCGTAGTTGTGATCAAGCCCTTGATCCTCCTTGATCGTCTCCATTTGGTGATTGGTTCTGAGTTAACTGACTTCCTGAGAACCGTTCTTGTCGTAAGCTTGAGTGGCGTACTTTCCAGTAAGCAAGAAGTGGTCATCGGTGTTCAAATTTAAATCCGCAGTGCTGAGTGGGGTGGAGCACTGACGCTTTACGAAATAATGACCAATCCAGTGGTAGCCGGCAGTAGCAGTTGGTAAGGAGACACCGGGGAAGTCGATCGCATTTTTGTTCTTGATGTAGATCTGAATGTATCCAATTTTGGTGTAGAACATGTGCCTTCCCGTCTTATATATCCTCTTAACGTGTTCATTGTGGAGATCCCATACTCTCAGTATCTCTTTATAGAGAGTTCTTCTGAAGCACGATGATTGCACCAAGTCCCCAATCGTTGAAGAGTGTGTTGGAGATAAAGTAGGCGAACTTATTGATGAATATGTTTACCTCATCGTCTTTACTGAGTAGTAAAGTGCTAAGAGTATTTCGTCGTAAATTCTGACGGTTCGCGTCTTGCGCGTTCCCTGGTGTTTGCGTCATATCTCTTATCTCACTTTTTGTATCATTACGAAATTTTGACACATGATAGTAGACATCTAGGAGAGTATTGTGTCCAAGAACATTCCCAAGATTCCTCATAGATTATCCGCAGTTCTTGACGTAATTTTGCATAGGAGTTTGGACTGCGCGTCTCGTGTATGCTGTAGTGTTTGTGTCGTATCTCCCAAACCCCTTGCCGGAATAGCACGAATTTTATTATGTGCCGGGGGACATACAGAGAGAGAGATTGTGTCCAAACATCTCTCCAAAATCCCTTGTGAATTTCTCAAACCGGCTGCCCTTCACAACGAAAGTTGCTGGCGCAGGAAGTTCTGACAATTTTTCTTTTCCCCAATGTTCACTTCATATTTCTCAAACCACATGGAGTTATTGTATGAAATTTCACCACATAGTTGTAGACATTAAAATGGAGTTTGTGTATGAATTTTACCCAAAAATTCCTCACGAGCTTTCCGCAGCAACCGTTTTGGCTTCATATATACGTTATGTCCACTTACTTCGTCGTGTACTGTAGTGTTCACGCCATATATCTTAAACCAAGAACTGGGTTGCTATGAAATTTTAGCACATAATATTAGACACCATCATGATGATTTTTTCCAAAAATCACTTTCAGATCTTTTACCAATCTTTCGCGTTTCTCGTTTTCGTGAAGGCCGTCGTACATCGAACTTGGTATGTAGTCGTGAAAGCACCTTTGTTTGTCTCCAGAGTAGGTTTGCTCCATGGAGACCAAAATAAAATAATTTCTCCATAACATAGGTTATAGTATTTTATTGGTAACTCTAACGCTGAGGCTGTAGGTAATGTTGTTGATCCAGAGGGTTAATGAAGACTGGAAGGACATTTTGTGGAGTCAAAGGGGTATACGGTGGTGGAAATATCTTGTGAGGCTAAGGTTAGGCGAACTTCTTATTGTAAAAGACGTAAGAGTACTTGCGGTAGAACGCATTCACCATCTTGCTCCATGTACCCATAATGTTATGCGTATTTTAGGTCATGGCATGCTTATCCATGGTACATTAGGCCATTCTGTGTTTAGATTGTGGCTTGCCTAAGTGTGTTTAGGCTGTTGTATACTTCTCAGAGAGCTCTGGATAGGCCTAGAGCCGCGATGTTTTTGAGGCTTTTATTGAGACTCAGATGTTGATTCGTATTTTAAGAGGAAACCCGAGAGGGTGCGTCTCTATCTTGACCGAGATTAGGCGAGGGCCTGAGGTCTTTAAATATTGAGGAGGAAACTCGAGAGGGTGCGTCTCTATAAATTCTCCACCATAGTACCAGTGAGCAATTTAGCTCTGATGTCGAGGAATTCGAAGCGATGTCGGCATGAAGTAAATTGGTGGTATTATGAGTTGGTGGGCTGTTTAGCGTCGCGCTATGATATTATTCTCTCCACCCGGGAGCTATAAGAGAGAACTCATAGGGAACATATTTAGTTTTGCAGAACATGTCGTTTTCTTAGAGATCTGCCTGAGTAGGCAATCCTACTACGATATTATTCTCTCCGCTCGGAAGCTATAAGAGGGAACTCATAGGGAACATATTCAGTTTGCAGAACAGGTTGTATTCTGAAACCATAAAAGTCTGTCTGAGTAGACAATCGCCTCTTGGTAAGGCATAATAGAAGGAGATTTTACGATTTTATCCCTTCTCCATTTTTCACCATCTACAGTCGTATATATATTTTCTCCAAAGATGAATCAACTTCGAGATCTTCGTTCTGATTTCTTAGTTATGTCATCTTAGACTTGGTATGCAATAATATCCTGTCATGACTATCTCTAATAGGCTTGAAACCCGAGTCTCAACTGGTTTGTTATATTTTCGTGACAAATAGGGGGAGAATACATATGGTTTCTTGTTCTTGTGTCTCACAACCATAGGGGGAGAACACCATATTGCTTACTTATGTACTTTTTCAAAGTATCAAGTAAGGGGGAGTAAATATTGGGCGTCAACGTCATACCTAGCAAAAAGAGATATAAAGATTAAGGGGGAGATTCATATCAAGATTTATACACTAATTTTAAAGTTGCTCTGATTACTACTCTTTGCACAAACAACATGTGGGTTAATTGATTACCCATGTAAACTCGAACTTGTTTGAGTTGGATATGATGTAGGTCTTGTCTACGAGTTTTTCAACAAGAGTTAAAAAGAACACATCAAGACTCAAAGGAGATGTTGAAGAATTCAAGAAATCAAGATACATCTGGAATTAAGCTTTATTGTTATTTTTTAATCCATATATAATATTGGTTTTGTCACTAATATTGACAAAGACGGAGATTGTTATAACATTGCTCGGTCAAACCTACTAGTGTTGGTATGTCAAGCTAGTTGTCAAGTTTAGATGTCAAAACACAATTCTTGGTTTAGCCTACTAGAGTTTAGATTTTGGAATTGGGATACAGACAAATTAGTAGAGACCTTGAAGACGAAGACAAAGATTACCAAGAAGACATCATATATTCTTCATCGATAAAAGGTTAGTAGGAGTTGTGACATTATATGAAATTTCTTCTATTCTGCTTATTCTATCTTTTGAAATAGTCGGCTACTTTAGTAGAGATACTATAACAATAAAGATTGTTATCTTGTCTACATAACCATGAGTTATGTTAATATACTTTCCCGGTGTACTAAGTTTACAAGATACATGAGATAGATTCAATACACTTTCCATTGCAATGATTTGCTTGCAAATCACATGTAGGAGAATGGATGAATCTAAGGAGTAACTCTAAGAGAAAAGTCATGGATTATAGCTGAGGACGTATACACGTCTAAGTACGGAAACTGGCCCAGCCCAAATACTTTCTAGTGGATACAGTTAAACCCTAATTTGGAAAAAACGCAGGTTCGCGTACAATAACTCTGGATTTTTCTTCTGAGTTCCAAAACATCGTTTTCTACACGTACATTTACGTGAAAAATGGGCAGCGATGTTTTAGGCCTAGATTCCAAGTCCAGTCGGTTCGCGAACCGTCGGGTGGTTATCTGAGGGATAATTATGCAGGTTTAACAGATAACTCCTAATCTCTTAGTTGGACTTGATCTTTATCACGACAATATCTTATGTGGTTCATCTAACGAATCACAAGGAGTCAATATGATTATGGTGTTCTTATTTTCACTGGACTATCTTGAAGTGGTTAAGAGCTAACAAACCACTTGGCAAATAAATGTTAAAATATTTCTAATGAGATTAACCTAGGGTTTCTTTGTGTGCAAGCTAAGTAACGGGCTCTTGCTAACTTGTATCACACGTAATCAGTTGATTTATCTCAAAGCAACCTATCTTATCGAGAGCTATAAATAGAGGATTAAAGAACGAAAACCACAAGCATCAAGCATACGTGAAATTGCTCTGTGAAATTGATCGTAAACTCTTTGCACTTCGGTGTAAGCTTGTTGTGGTAGTCATCCTCTATTAGGTAGTAGTTCCTCTGTGGGATTTACCCAACGCCTATAAAGACTTCTCTAGAGAGTTGGGAAGCACAGGTAGGAGATATTTGCCTTTGTGGTATTTATCGGAGTAACATGTAACCTTGATAACCTGATCACGTTCTTGTCTATTCTACGGTCCTTCTCTTTTGCAATAATTCAAGAACAGATACGTTACATACATGGTTTTAACTGAAGCAACGTACGGCTGCACGTTCGTGTTTATAAGACCTAGTTAGCACTGGTTGTGTAAGTTTCTTAAGTGAATCTTTTCACAACTGAGGTAGAGACAAGTTGGGCATAGTTTACTTGCATGTCAACCCCCGCTCGTAAGTAGATTTCCGTATGACCAGGAGATATCCAAAGGAATTCACTTTCGTATGTTAAACTGAAGAGGAAAATTCGAAACATACACATGGTAATAGAGGTTGCAAAGCCGAAGTTATCAAAAGGTCGTTAACATCGGTTAAAGAAACTCTTAGGCTTGTAAAGGACGTCATCTAGGGGAATCAAGTGCGTAGGGTCTTGCGAGATCCAAGAGAAGTCAGGAGTGCGGCAGTAGCTAATTCACTTGGAGGGTTGGAATTGGTCTCTGCTAAATCCCATACAAAGTATGATAGTAGGCTAGCGTTTGTTGACAGTTAGTGTTGTGCGGTGTTCAATCTAGACAAGGTCCCAAGGTTTTTCTACTGGATTGTAGTTTCTTCGTTAAAAAAATCTCTGGTGTCTTGTGTGCTTTACTTTTCGTATTATATCTCTGATTATATAATTAAAGCAAACACAAGTAGTACGTTATTATAACCTGCATTTAGACCTCAATCCTTTCGAGGGATTCACCAAGTCTTGTTTCATTTGGACTGATCACTTGTGATCCAACTCAGGGTATCACAAATTTGGATATTGATTTTTGACATCGTCCATATCTTACCAGAACCCAAACGAAAAGTTGGTTGTATTTCGGTACCCTTGCTTTTTCACAAGTAACACTCTTAGGTCAAGATAATTAGCCAAAAAAAAAAATCATGCTCTATAATTTTTGTGGAAGTCTAAGTAAATAATTATACTAGATGTAATTCCATGTGAATTATATAAATTGGTTTACATTATGCGTAACATAAACGTAAGTCTTTTGAAAACTTATAAATCTAAATTTCGGACATAAAAGGAAAAATAAATTATCATTTTCAAAGAAACTGACAAAAGTAAGAAAAACCCTTAGAAAAGCCACTGCTCTGTGAATCAGAGTGACACCGAGCTAACCCAAATCCTTCCAATTCCTACCTTGATCTCCATTTCTTTCCATTTTTTCAATTTCATGTCATTAAAATGATCTTTTATGCAATTTTCCAGCAGTTGGCGGGTTTTTTCTTTAAGTTAAGGCCACCCTTACTTATGATCGGAAGGAAGAAGAAAAATAAAAAGAAAGAATTAGTTGATTTGGTGTTGGTTTGTGTTCGTCGAGATAGTGTGAGGCAGTAATTTGTTTTTTGGTTTTCTTTTAATTTGGTATAGTTGGTGTCTCCGTCAATTAAATCTTGACTCTATTTTAAGCTTTCCTCTCTTTATAAGCCTGTCAACTGTTTGTTAAAAAGCATGCTTTCTCTTCGTTTGTTTTTCGACAATGTTTCAGTGTTTTTGTATCCGTTTTTATCCGTCTAATGGCTGTTGTTCTTCAACAATCTTCTCCCTAGGTTCCCTGGGATAAAACGATTTTATTGGGGAGATTTCACAGTGCTTAGACACATGATGGAAGGTTAGTTTGGTGATTCCAAAGACGATCCATATGGTTATTCGGATTCAAACTTTCAATTAACTAACCCCTTTTCTCTTTTCTTCCTATCTACTGATTCAATTCTCATTCATGATGTTAGGGCATTGTCCGGTCAAACCCACTAGCATTGGTATGCCAAGCTAGTTGTCAGTTTAAAGTGTCAAAACATAATTCTTGATTTAGCCTACTAGAGTTTAGATGTCGGAATTGGGATATAGACAAAGTTATAGAGTCCTTGAAGATGAAGACAGTGAATATAAAGAAGACATCGAATATTCTTCATCGACAAAAGGTTAGTAGGAGTAATGAATTTTATGCAAATTCTTCTATTTTACTTATTCTATCTTTCGAAATAATCTGTTACTTTAGTAGTGTTACAACGATTGAGATATTGTATTCGTGTCTACATAACCATGAGTTATGTTAGTATTTATTCCCACAATACTAAGGTTACAAGATGCATGAGATAGATTCGATGCCCTTTCCAATGCAATGGTCACATGTAGGAAACGGATGAATCTAAAGGAGTACTCTAGAGCAGAGTAAACTGTATTATAGCTAAGGGCGTAATAACACGTCTAAGTACTAGCCTAGCCCAGAACTTCCAGCGGATCCAGTTAAACTCTAATCTGGGCAACGACGGTTCACGAACCGGTTCCTGAACAGTGACTCCGAAATTTTCTTCTGAGTCCCAAAAATTTAATCTGTACACGTACATGTACGTGAAACACAGATTCGATGAATTTGGCCGGAATCCAGTCGGACGGTTCCCGAACCGTCCAAGTGAATATTCTTATGGAATTTCACACGGGTTAAACTTCTGACTCCTTTATCTCTTAGTTGGAGTTGTGCTTATCAGAATATCTTCTGTGGTCCATCTGACGAATCTCAATGTGTGAATAAGATAAAGATTATCTCTGGTATGTTGGATCTCTATCTTGAAGTGTTTTTGAGCTAACAAAGCACTTGGCAGATAAATGTTTAAAGATTTCCAATTGAGATAAATCTAGGGTTTCTTTGTGTGCAAGCCAAGTAAAGGGTTCGTTTACATGGGCATTTTCTAACTTGTAGGTTAAGAAACTAGTTTCTTTATTTAACATATCTTATTGAGTGCTATAAATAGAGGGTTAAAGAACGAAAACCACAAGCATCAAGCATACGTGAAGTTTCTATGTGGAATTGATCGTAAAATCTTTGCACTTCGGTGTAAGCTTGTTGTGGTATAGTCATCCTCTATTAGGTAGCATTTCCTCTGTGGGATTTACCCAACGACTATAAAGACTTCTCTTGAGAGTTGGGAAGCACAGGTAGGCGATAACGTACCTCTGTGGTTGTTATCAGATTAAACTGTAACCTTGGTAACCTGATCACATTCTTATCTATTATATAGTCCTTATCTTCTGCAATAAGGCTATTCAAGAACTGATACGTTACACACAAGGTTGAAAAGAAGCTACGCACGGCTGCACTCGGTGTTGTAATACCTAGTCAGCTCCGGTTGTATAAGTTTCTTAAGTGATTCTTTTACAAGTGAGGTAGAGAAAAGTTGGGCATAGTTTACTCGGTTTACTTGTCAGCCCCTGCTTGTAAGTAGATTTCCGATGACCTGGAGAAATCCTAAGAAAGTCGCTTGGTGTATATCAAACTGAAGAGGAGAGTTCAAACATACAGTCAGTAATTAAGGTTACAAAGCCAGTATTGTTGACATAAGACTTTAACAGCGGTTAAAGCAACTCCTAGGCCTGTAAAGGACGTCAGCTAGGGGAATCAAGTGCGTGACGATCTGTGGGGGATCTAGAGACGTAAGGAGTGCGACAATAGCCAATTCGCTTGGAGGGCTTGAGTTGGTCTCTGTTACATCCCAGACCGAAGTCTTATAGTAGGCTAGTGTTTGTAGGCAGTTTGTACTGTGTGGTGTTCAATATGGACGAGGTCCCGAGGTTTTTCTACAGGTTGTAGTTTACTCGTTAATAAAAATCTCTAGTGTCATGTGTGGTTTGCTTTTCGCATTATATTCTCTGATTATATAATTAAAGCAAACATAAGATGTACGTTATTAACAACCATCGAGTTGGTCCATAATCCATCCAGGGAATTCGCCAAGATTTATCTTGAGTTGGACCGATCACTTATAATCCCAATCCGGTTATCAGATTTGGATATTGATTTTTGAGATCGTCCATATCTTACCATAAGACTCACGAGCCCAAACGAAAAGTTGGTTGTATTTCGGAACCCCCCTTTTTTCAATTGGTAACAGAGCTGGTATACACATTAAAGGCGTAACTATCTGTGTTTATCGCGGCTTGTGATTTAAGGAGCAAAGCATAAGAGCTTGTAACGTACCACCAAAGTTTGATGGCACAAATAACATATGGTGGAAAACTGCAATGAGATTGTTTTTGCAAGCTCGGGATTTCAAAACCTGGGTATATGTCGAAAAGGGATACACACCTCCAACTATCCTGGTAGAAGGTGAGTCTGTCCCCAACGACATTGGCGAATACAGTGACCTGGAAAGTCAAGCCGCCAAGCAAAACTATGATGGGCTAAACGTTATCATTCATGCAGTAACACCTGATCTTTTCCATCACGTGGCCACATGTGAAACCTTCCAAGAGGCTTGGAATAGATTAAGGACCGTGTTCGAAGGGAATTCAGCAGAGAAAGAAGCTAGACTTCAGAATCTCATGTCTGACTGGGAAAACCTTCGAATGCTTGAGGATAATACATTTGAATAATTTAACCACAAATTGTCTGAGATAGTGAATGTCTGTCACACCTTAGGAAAAGCTATTCCGGAAAGGGACATTGTGTGTAAAATTCCGAGGTCATTATCCTCAAGGTACGAATCAAAGAACATTCCATCCAAGAAGTTCACGGCTTAGACATAGCAAGAAGTGACCTTGTTGCTAAGTTAAAGATCTTCGATCATGAGTGAAAAGATGAAAACAAAAATATCGTTTTTAAGCTGTGAACACTCCGTGCACCTCCTCTCCACAAAAATTGTCATGGGGTGATGAGTGTGAAGACCTTGAAAATGAAGAAGTGGAAACTGAACTGTTGTGAGTGTAGAAAGTTCCTTCTACAAATAAAAGCATCCTAGAGGTGAAGCTGCGTAAGAAGACTATCTATGAGAAGTACATAATCATCAACGGAAGGCCACGCGAATTATCAGGTATGAGAGATTAGCGTATAGAGCCGCCGAAGCTACACCAGAGAACATCATGAGAAGAATGGAAGGGCGAACTATGATCAGCGAGTAAAGGACATGTCATCGACAAAGGGCTGAACAGTAGTTCGACATTTATGAGAATATCAGAATGGTCAGGTTGTCAGAGTTGACTTGTTGACTCAGTAGGATCCGCGTCAGCAATCCTTATCCATAAGAAAACTAGTTCGCTGAAGTTATAAGAACAGAAAGGAAGGTCGCCGACCATTCTTGTCGGCGAAAGAGGAAAAATCATTGTTGAGTGTTGGAGTGCACTCACTACGTGGCACACGATAAAGGCAGTTGTAACTTAGCCCCGCCTAGGTGAAGATACACCATATAAGAATTCTAGCATATGATTCCCATTAAGGGTAGTTTGGTAAATTCGCCGAGTAGGTCTCATATAAAAAACAATGTAACCCTAAAAGAAAGGGGAGGCCTCTACAACTTTCTCTCTCCACCTCATCTTCTTCTCTACTACTCTCTTCTACTCAAGAACACGAAGAACACCTCAAGTTCTCATGGAAATCCTTGTAATGTCACCACAATCACTAATAAATCCGAGGACGTAGGATTGCTATCTAGCTCTCAACCTCGTTAAAAAAGTCTCTTTGTCTCTCTTTAATTGATATTCACATGTGTGTGCAAAACTAGATCTTATATATAGAAATTAATGGGTGTGATTGTATAATGAGAAATTATACAATTACAATTGTCTCTGATTACACAACAACTCAATGATCTTATCAGATCTAGAAGAGACAGGCGATTCAGGAGTAGAGGATTCTTACCATCATTGAAACCTAATCCTGATCGGGATGAGGATGATCTTGCTGATGTGCAATGTTTCAAGTGTCGAGGCTTTGGACACATGAAAAACATATGCCCTAGTAAGGAATACCATAAAAAGGATAATGCTCTCTCGGCTCGGTTCGATGATATGTCTGACCAACATGAATTTGAACTTGATCATGAAGAAATTGCCTTAATGGCAGATACTTCAGATGAAGCTGATGACTTAATTCATAAGTTGATCAGTAAGAGCGAGGACATATTTCAAGAAAACATTTAATTGAAATCTGATCTTGAAAAGGTAGAGAAAACCCTTCTCCTTAAAGATTATAAACTTGAGAAATTCATTAGTGATCTCTCCTCAACTTTATCGCTTAAAGATAAAGAAATTGATGCCCTAAAGAATGATCTCCAAAGACTATCTGGTAGCTCAGATAAAGTAGCAACAATGTTATTTGGTCACAAAGCCTTTGGAAACACCAATGGGTTAGGGTACAATATTAACACATACACCAAGAACAGTACTTTCATTATGGCTGGATCCAGTCCTCCATCTAATTGAAAAAAACAAGCATGTACCTGAGAAAGCTAAAACCCGGAATGAAAAACCTTACAAGAGCTCCCAGTACTGTGGCAAATCTGGACATGTCCAAGGAAGGTGTCGGCATCTTAAGGTAAACATGCGAGTTGTAAATAAGCTTCATGCCGACATGGATAGAATGAACAAAGCCATGAAGAAATTCACGGAAGCGTTGAAAAACGTGGAAAGTTCAAGAGGAAATGAAAAGGGAAAGAAAACTCTCAGCCCGAATCAGTCTCTAACAACCACTCTACAATCAACACCCCATGTGAGTCTAGTACTCACACTGCAACTGCTTAAGTGCAGTTTGGGGATGCATCCTCACATTATGACTTGCATGTGTGAGGCATGCAGTTGATATTAGGAATTCGTTTCTGGTATTGTGGTTGTTCAAGTCACTAGTAGAAATATTATAAACATATTTCTCAAAGAGTTTTACTCCATGGAAATTTGAGTTTACAGACTGTATAAACTCTGTTCGTCAGAGTTTGGTGTTTCAGTATGTGAACCGGTTCGTGAACCGTCCTCATCGCAATTTTTGGAAGATTCCCTTAGTCTTTCAGATAAACTGAAACACACTCCTATTGAATATATATATATATCGTTCATACATCCTGGAAGTCATACACAAATATGACTCATATTACAAGGAGTGTTACGAGGAGTTGTAAAAGTGAAGCTGTGAAAGTTGAGCTCTGTGAAGGGATTACACGCAAGAGAAAGAGGACTCTTGCAAAAATCTTGGATTACATCCATAAGTTTCCTAATCTAGGGACTCATGCTATTAACTCGAGAGAAACAATTGATGAATTCACTCAAATGAGGAAGTACTTTCTGTATAAAATCGATTACGAAAGGAAGAAAGCTATGTTTCATGAAGTCAAAGACCAACACTTCAGAAATAGCTGTGCTCATTATACATCATTGTTACGTGCTTCAACTTATATTTCCAAAGGAGATAGTAGGAATACTACACGCATCGAGACTGTGAAGACAAAAGTTGAAGTCATACAACTTTGTTATCGTCTCTTCATACTAAAAGTAGTTTGCCTTTTCATGCTTTTTAGATTTTTTCAGCATGTACTACTTTATTTCATTAATAAAAGTTCTTTTTAGATAACTATTAATGATGTTTGCAATACTTGATTTTTCTACCTCAATCTTATTGCAATACATAACTTTTTCCATTACTTCGGTAGTGATGCAAAGCTATGTCATGTTACAAAAGTTATGCTTTTTCTAACGATCAAGAAACTTTTGATTATATGATTTTTAGGATTTCCACAAGCTCAAAAATCATATACTCTTTTCCAAGAAATTGGCTAAGGAATGGAGATTGTAAACAAAGAAAACTGGATACATTAATTTGTTTGTCCAAGTTAGGCTTTGTAGTTGTTCTATTTTTTAATAACACCACACGGGGAAGTGTTCTTAAATGAGCTTGCGCTTAATAAAAAATCTTTTTGGAGAGCGTGGCTGTGGAATATTAGGAGAAAAGTGTATTTATATTTCTCCAAAGATGAATCAACTTCGAAATCCTCGTTCTGATTTCCTAGTTACGTCATCTTAAACTTGATATACGAGTACATCCTTGACTTGACTATCTCTATAGGATTGAAACCCTAAGTCTCAACTAGTTTGTCATATTTTTGTGACAAATAAGGGGAGAATACATATGGTTTCTTGTTCTTGTGGTTCATAACCATAGGGGGAGAACACCGTATTGCTTACTTATGTACTTTTTCGAAAGTATCAAGTAAGAGGGAGTAAATACTGGGCTTCATACCAATCTGGCAAAAAGTGGTATAAAGATTAAGGGGGAGCTTCGTATCAAGAATGAGTAAAATCACTTTATAAGTTTTGGTACATGGACTTTAAAGTTGCTCTGATTCTTACTCTTTGCACAAACAACATCTGGGATTAGCATATTAACCCATGTAAGCTCGAGCGTACCTTTGTGGTTGTTTGAGCTGGATATGTTATGGTGCTGTCTACGAATTTTTCAACAGGAGTTAAACGAACACATCAAGACTTAAAGAGAACTTGAAGAACTCAAGAAATCAAGATACATTTGGGTTAGATCTTTATTGTATATCTTTTGAATCCATATGTAAATTGGTTTTGTCACTAAAATTGACAAAGGGGGAGATTGTTAGGGCATTGTCCGGTCAAACCCACTAGCGTTGGTATGTCAAGCTGGTTGTCAGTTTTAGGTGTCAAAACACAATTCTTGATTTAGCCTACTATAGTTTAGATTTCGGAATTCGGATATAGACAAACTAGTATAGACCTTGAAGACGAAGACAGTGAATATAAAGAAGACATCGAATATTCTTCATCGACAAAAGGTTAGTAGGAGTAATGACTTTTATGCAAATTCTTCTATTCTACTTATTCTATCTTTCGAAATAGCCTGCTACTTTAGTAGAATTATAGCGATTGAGATTTTGTATTCTTGTCTACATAACCACGAGTTATGTTAGTATTTGTTCCCACAATACTAAGGTTACAAGATGCATGAGAAAGATTTGATGCCCTTTCCAGTGTAATGGTTTACTTGCAAATCACATGTAGGAAACATATGAATCTAAGGGAGTACTCTAGAGAAGAGTCCAGTGGATTATAGGTGAAGGCGTAATAACACGTCTAACTGGCCCATCCCAGAACTTCCAGCGGATCCAGTTAAACCATAATTCTGAGCGACGGCGGTTCACGAACCGGTTCGTGAACAGTGACTCCGAAATTTTCTTCTGAGTCCCAAAAAGTCAATATGTACACATACATGTACGTGAACCACAAATTCAATGAATTTGGCCGGAATCCGGTCGGACGGTTCCCGAACCGTCTAAGAGAATATTCTTCTGGAATTTCACACTGGTTAAACTTCTGACTCCTTTATCTCTTAGTTGGACTTGTTCTTATCAGAATATCTTTTGTGGTCCATCTGACGAATCTTAATGTGTGAATAAGATAAAGATTATCTCTGGTATGTTGGATCTCTATCTTGAAGTGTTTTTTGAGCTAACAAAACACTTGGCAGATAAATGTTTCAGGATTTCCAATTGAGATAAATCTAGGGTTTCTTTGTGTGCAAGCCAAGTAACTGGTTCGTTTACACTGGCACTTGCTAACATTTAAGTTAAGAAACTAGTTGCTTTATTTCTAAGCAACCAATCTTATTGAGTGTTATAAATAGAGGGTTAAAAAATGAATACCACGAGCATCAAGCATACGTGAAGTTTCTCTGTGGAATTGATCGTGAACTCTTTGCACTTCAGTGTAAGCTTGTTGTGGTATAGTCATCCTCTATTAGGTAGTAGTTCCTCTGTGGGATTTACCTAACGACTATAAATACTTATCTTGAGAGTCGGGAAGCACAGGTAGGCGATAACGTACCAAGGACAAGTATTTGTGGCGCCATGAATATGGCGCCATGGCTCTTGTGGCCACGGCCTTGGCCAAAGGCCAAGGACAAGTTTCTGTGGCGCCATGAATATGGCGCCATAGCTCTTGTGGCCAAGGCCAGACATTCTGTGGCGCTATGAATATGGCTCCATGGCTCTTGTGGCCAAGGACAGACATTCTGTGGCGCCATGGCCTTTTGGCCGCGGCCCTGGCCTTATGGCCATAGCATATATATATTTTTTTATGGAGTATCAGGCCAAACTATTCCGACTATGGCGTGTTTGTGCACTTGGGCTATGGCGTATTTTTAGGTCATGACATGCTTAGACATGGCATACTAGGCCATTCTATGTTTAGGTTATGGCCCGCCTAAGTGTGTTTAGGTTGTTGTATACTTCTCAGAGAGCTCTGGACAGTCATAGAACTATAATGTTTCTGAGGTATTCATTGAGACTCAGATGTTGAGTCGTACTTTAATCCATGAAGATGCATCTCTGTGTTGGTATAAAATCTTCTTAGAGACATTATACCTAACAACCATTGGATTGCCGCGTACATTCACCAATTCAGAGAGTTACTTAAATGTAAAGCATGATATCGAGACAAATAAGAACAATATCGAGACAGACTAAATATATGAATATTCGAAGGCAAGATGAAGATCAAAGCATTTATTAAACAAGGTTTTTCTTTGATTATCACTACATGGATGTTGTGCTTAAAGACCTGAGAAGATTGATATTAACCTAATCCCACTCAAACGTCCCCAGACTTATCAAAAAATCTAACCCTTATAAGTGAGCCCGAACTCGTTTTTTATAGGTCGAACTACAAGTGGATTACAGCTAATAAGACAAAGTACATAATCGAGGAGTCAGAGGTTGTCGAGTAAGTCGGTGGTCTTCGAAATGTCTTCGATGTCGTTGTTATCTCGATGTCCTGTCGAGATCATCAGCCAGAGGTTACGAGTTTTCTGGTGTCGAGCTTTCCTTCTTCGAGGTCTTCCAGGTCGTTTCCCACTATGCACGCATCTTTCAAATATTCGATAATGACAACCCACTGATGTACGAGATCCTCTTGGGTTCTACTCCATGCATCACAGTTCTTCACTTGTTGTCCTACTTCTGCTTCCTGATCCTGACACGTGTCTCGACGGTTTTATCCCCCTACAATCTCTGTTAATTCTCCACCATGGTACCAGTGAGCAATTTAGTTCTGATGCCGAGAAACTGGAAGCGATATCGACATGAAGTAAATTGGTGGTTTTACGAGTTGGTGGATTATTTAACATTGCACTATGATATTATTTTCTCCACCCGGGAGCTATAAGAGAGAACTCATAGAGAGCATATTCAATTTGCAGAACAGGTTGTATTCTGAGCTATAGAGATGTGCATGAGTAGGCAATCGCCTCTTGGCAAGGCATAATCAGAGGGTCATGTTACGTTTTTTTATCCATTTTCCATTTTTCACCATATACACCCTCCCTCCATAATTGAATTTACTAAATTGCCTTCAAGTAATTACTATAACTTATACCTAAAACTAATCAAAACCATAACATTTCACTTCTCCTCCTTCTTCCGCTCTTCCTCCGCCCACCGAACCTCCATTTTTTTCCATTTTTTTCAATTGATCGTCGAATCCAAAAAAAATCTTCATCAATTAAATGACGAATCCTAAAGGTGTAGAGAATCCTCCTAGAATGAGGCTTGATGATCCTCATGTTGCGACTGCGGGTAGTTAATCATCTAGAAATATAGGAGAAACCGAAAAGGAAGAAGGGGGAGAAGAAGCCGAAATCGATGCACCAGATAGAATTCGCAAGAACGACCACTAATGCGACTTACAAGGTATTCCACATAAACCCCTTCTAATATTTGTGAGTTTGATTGTTAAAATAGATTTTTTTTATTTTTTTTATTTTATTTATTTATTTATTTATTTTTTTTTACCAGAAGAAGATTCAAATATTAAGAGAAACTTTGAGTCGATTGATGGGTGTCAAACCAGCAAATTAATTCAATACGATATTTCCCATAAATACTAACAAGCAGCATAGCAGTAGTAAAGATCGTTCCCACAGAGAGCATGAAATTGTTACTTGTTCTTCACTTCTTATGTAACCATAAGGGGTTGAGTTGATGAAGTAAAATAAAGAAAAATAAAAAGAAAGAAATAGAACATGTGATCAAGTTAATTTAATCCCCGATGAGCTTTAAGTTCTATGAATTAGGCTAATATGTGCAACAGAAGTACTAGAGTAAACTATTCAACACGGTCAAGCTTCTACATATAATTTCTAAAAGCTATCACCGCATTCGAAATCATATTGTGCTACTTGTAATCTAGATTTGCAAACTTGTATTGAAAACCCCAATTTAGCTTTAGATATGAACACGAATTCACTTGATTTGCAACTCAAACAAACAACATCCAATCATATCGCAATACATCAATCATGCAATTATTTATGTGCGGTAGAACATGAACGATAAAAGTATTCAATAAATATTAAAACTGACTAGACAGATTGATTCACATGTCTAGTGCTTCCGATTACATCCCCGAATCAATAACGATGAAAATTACACAATCATAGGTTTCTCAAAAACCCATGGAAAAATATAGAAAAGAAGAAAGAGAGAGTCTCCCCCCAAAGGGGAGGAAACCGAAGTGTAAAGATATGTAAAATTGTCTCTAAGCTCCCCCTATATATAGACTTCAAGTTTATAGGAGCCTTTGTTTTAATCCCGTTTAAATTCGGTTCAAGTTCCAAAAATAAGGAAATTCGCGTCGGGCTGCCCCTTAAGGTAATAAACAGAATACCCTGTAGCAGTTTCCGTTTTTACTCGACCGTTTTGCTCTTAACTTCTTCGTCCGAACTCGGATTGACTTGATTCTTTCGCCATTGGCTTCATATTTCAATTATCTTCAAGATAGAGCCAAGAAAATTTGCATTTGGATGAGTAGAACTTGATCTTTGGCTTTTCTTCTCCTTCTGCTCTGTGCTCTTTGATGATTTCTTCTCCTTTTTTTGATTCAGCTCCATTATTCCCATAAAATATAAAAATAAATAATAGTATATAAATTCACCCGAAAACTTGCAAAGAAAGCACAATCAATTGATGGTTAGAGAGGTGTTTTGCACGCCTATCATCGATCCTCATTGTTCACAGTTGCAATAAATAACAGTTCGGCTAAAAAAAAACAACTTTTTTGAGCCGATCCTTATACTTTGTTAGCCATTAGAGGGATTAGTAGGGTCATTTCAAATTGTTTTACATCGAATGAGCTGAACCTGGATCGGTTCAAATTTTAATTAAATATTTTGACCTGATCCATACACTTTGTTAGCCATTAGAGGGATTAGTAGGATTGGCGCAAATTGTTTTACATCGAATGAGACGAACCGGGATCGGCTCAAATTTTAATCAACTCTCTTTAGCCGATCCATATACTTCACAAAACTTTTCATATCGAATGGTTCGGCTTGAACTTAACAAATATTTATAACCCAAACCTTTCTCTGTTTTTTGAACTTTAGTTTGCTTTGTATCCAAGTTTGATTGGATGATACACTCTTAGACATGAAAGTAGAAGCCAGAAAGCTATATATATGAGGAAGAGGGAGAAAACCCCGCAGTTCAGGCCAAAAAAAAAAGGACCATAGAAGTAACTCCGGGATTTTTTTTACTCACCCCTGTTCCTCGAGGTGGCGGTACCAAATCCTCGGCGACAAATAAAAGGAATTCAACTTTACCTTTGTTTAGAATCCGTGAACGATCCGAGGCAGAGATACAGAGGGGCTATGAAAAAGATAGTGATGATGAACATGATGGTGATGATGAAGACGACAATACAGAAGATGAAGAAGAAGAAGATACTGAAGAAAATATAAGGAAAGAGAAGAAGAAGTCTGTCGAAAAGAATAAGGTTGCTAAAAAACGATATTTTCATGCTCATATTCCTCCCGATAATAAGTTGACTGTTGTTTCAGAAGGCTCTCTTGTCGGTCTTCCGCGTGATGGAGGACAAATGATATTTGAATACACAACCTCTTGGGTGGGATGGCGTCAGATATCACACTCAGGTATTTCTCTAAACCTTTTGAGTTTTCGGTGTTGTCTTCTCGTTAGTTACGTTTTGGGATTACTTAATCCGATGATGTTGTCAGATCATATGGATGCGGTTCGACTATTGAGACACCAAAGTGCCGCTGAGTGGAAATTGGATGAGGAGCTTGATGAGTTAAAATTCATCGCACAAAATTCTGGTTTATGGACTGGAGTTACCAATACACAAGAAGAGTATGATATGATGACAGCCTCCACTATTGTGGAGAGATTTTATCCCGAGACCTAGACATTTCACCTCCCGCTTGGTGAGTTGGGCTTCACTGCTGATGATCCAATGGATGTACTCGGTCTTAAAGTTCACGGGTTAAACATCAATGCTATGTTTTATGAAATGAGTTGGGAAGAGCCACAAAAACTCGCCGAAAAATGTCTTGGTTGAAGTGCAGACAAGACCATGCTTAAGTTCCACCGCGCCGCTAAAGATCAGGAAGGTGACCAAGTGAATATTTAAAACAATAATCTGAGAACGTTAAGTTGGCTCGTCTTAAGGCACAGTTTGGGGGCACAGAAGAGAAAGTGATAAAGGGTGAGTTGAAAATCCCATGACCACTGAACAAATCAAGCACCATGCAGCTGCCTATCTTTTGTACACTCTTGATGTCGCTATCGCAATAAACATAAGAATCAGAACAAAATAAAATTTGCTTGAGATTGAATGAAACTCCTTGTGCATTTTCTTAACCAAACAACAAAAAGTAGTCCCACAGGCTACATGTAAGGAGAATGAAAAGCTATAACATGGACCTTTCTTTCTTTCTTTTTCCCCATATTACACGTTTGAGGTAATGAATTATGAATATTTCATTTTTGGAAGAAAAGGATTTTCCAACAACCATTACGTACAAGGTCTTAAATGCACTCGATTAGAGTTGACATGTACCTCCACGTAGGTGAATTTGCAATAATCTTTAGTTCGCCCTCCAATTTCTACTATTACTTTTAACATACTGTTGCTTCTCATAAACTATTATATGTTCATCAGTTTAATGATAATGATTGTAGTACTACATTTACATGTAACGAATTATGGGTGTAGGATCTCAATTCTGGGAGGAAATTTTCCAGGGACAGACTGAGAATGGCCTATGTCCATTAATGTAAAATTAAAGGTTGGAACATTTTCTTCCATATTTATAAGGTGCGGTAAAACCATTTTATTTGAACTTGTCTGCACCCTACTTGTCAAATAAAAATAAATAAAAAAACCCAAACACTAAATTAGTTTAAATCAATATCAATAAGATTAGGGAGTTTTTAGCCACTTCAGTGTCCTCCAGTTTCTTCTTCTTTTTCGATACTGTGGTAGTTAGTCGAACTCGCGGAATCAACCTTCCTTCGATGTTCCACTGATGAATTACTCATCTCTATTAGAGTACTTCCTTGAGAAGAAGTTGATGTGTTTGTTTGGCTACCATGGGAGATTCCTCCAGAGGCACTGGACCTGGTATCATCTGTCCTCGAACTACCTACCACAAATGATTCTTGGACCGGTAGTTGACCTTTAAGCATACCCACGACGGTAGACATCATTGGTCTAAGAGTAGGAGATCTATTAGTGCATAAGAGAGCTATGTTTAACATTCTCAGAACTTCTTTCTTTGAATAATTTGACTCAAGAACGGGGTCAGTGAGCTCAAGGAGATTTCCTTTCCCTTTTAGTAAATTTGCCTGCAGTTA